>OZ022235.1:5715519-5910519 GCA_963978835.1 Tenthredo scrophulariae | reverse complement strand
CTATTCTAATTGCTAACTTACTCTTCAGTCAACCTTCAATCTCTCCACATCTTCTCTCCTTCTTCTATCCCTACATCCTCCTTAATATCCAACTTCTACTTTCAAGTCAACTCTCCAACTACTTCTTTCCTAACACCTTCCTTCACTCACACATCGTCATCTATCACGCTTTTCCTATCCAACCCACACCTCTCACCAAGTCTCATTTTTACCCATAACTACGAATAGACTATCAAATCGATCTACATATATATCTGTAATTCATTCATGTCTACCTCGTCACAACCTCACCCTCAGTAGCGTTATAACCCCGACATAACATGATAAATAAATGAATAAATAAATAAACAAATAAACAAATAAATCAATAAATAAATAAATATTAATCATAACTTCATCCATTCAAGGTATGTAATTTTTTCACACTGTGTTGGGGAAAAGGAATCCCGATTTTCCGGCATGCGTTTCCTGTGCTCCATCCTTCAATGTGATTCTTTTTCCAACAGATGCCACAATTGAGCGGAGTCATACAAGCACGAATAATTCGTGCATTAAAACCTCACATGCATGTATTAGTTGCGGAGGAACGTTTTCCTAGGACCAAGGCAGCAGAAATTGCTGCCTTGGTCTTGAAAAAAAAGGCAAAGCATCACGGGAGCGGATCCTCCAGATCCGGGATTTTGTGGAGTATAATAAGGCAAAGATAATCCACCGAATACGGATGGGGGATCCGACCCCACCATACTCGCTCGGCCACCGCAAGTATCTGGCCACTCGTCTGCCAGTTGAGGTACGTTAAGATCCCTACCCAATTTCACCAGACCTGAGAATATTGGGCTATTGGTTGCTATCAAACAGAATATCTCTGCCTGGGCACCAAAATCAATAAAACATAATTCGTCGTGCAATTCTATGCGCGATTCCGAACACGTACGCCCCAAAACATGTTCGTTCTACTCCAAATTAGAGAGTACCGGCATGTAAAACGAACATGTTTCGTGGGGGAGGTAGGACTTTTAACGTCTCGCACAATTTACAATATTTTCCAAACACGCAGGAGCAGGAAGCGATTGGGGAAGTAGAGCTGGCAGTGGAAGAGGTAGTCGAGGGGATGATGGGGGCGGTGGAGATCGACGAAGTAGAGGAACAGCCGCTGGTGGAGTCCCGCCAGGTTTGTAAAGAGCCGGAGCCCTGGTGAAAATTTTTCGGAATTTTCTCTGAAAAAGTCTTCAGAACTCTAGAACTTGAATTCTAAAGACTTCTAAAGACTTTTTCAGAGTTTTTCTGACAAAATTCCGAAAAATTTCCACCAGGGGGCAATTGAATTACGCGTTGTAGAACCAAGAGGTCGTATTCTCTTTCCTTGTATTCATGCAGTCAAAATCAAAATACGTCCCTAAACATTGACATTTGACAATTGATAAATTGAAGGCAGATACGACCTTTTGGCATTAGTCACGCAATATAATTTGATTAAACCCTGTGTCTATCGAATTTCCAGGCACCCGCGAGACCGCGTCGGAAGCGGTGCAACGCATTGGAATTGCTAAAAGCCGACCAAAAAAAAAACTGAATTTGGAAATACCGAATAGAAATAGAAATAGAAATAGAAATAGAAATAGAGATAATGAATGAAAATAAAAATAGAATAAAATTAATTGAAAGCATTTGATTTATTTACCCACAACCCCAATTACATGAATTACACTGGTCTACAGTGGTTTTGTATACCCTACCGCCTCTTCGGAAGGAGAAATATTGTTTTTCAAACTCATTCTTCAATTGCTTCTGACAAAAATTGATCAGCTTGTTCGGAATAGTATTTCAAACTAGAATCTTTATGGGAATTGATAATCGAAAGTGGGTCTCTGGAAAAATCTTTTTTTTTCGAATTTGCGGCATGATTTCCAAGTGATATTATACCCTACCGCCTCGACGGAAGAAGAAATATTAATTTCTAGACTTATTTTTCATTTGCTCCTGACAAAAATTGATCAGCTCGTTCAAAATATTATTTCAAACTAGAATCTTTATGGGAATTCAAAATCGGAGGTGGATTTCTGGAAAAATCTTTTTTTTTTTAGAATTCGCGGCATGATTTCCAAGTGATATTATACCCTACCGCCTCGTTGGAAAAAGAAATATTGATTTTTTAACTCATTTTTCAATCGCTCCTAACCAAAAATTAATCAGCTTGTTTGAAATAGTATTTCAAACTAGAATCTCTATAGGAATTCATAATCAGAGGTGGGACTCTGTCGAACTTTTTTTTTTCGAATTTGCGGCATCATTTCCAAGTGATATTATACCCTACCGCCTCGACGGAAGAAAAAATATCGATTTTCGAAGTCATTTTCTAATTGCTCCCAACCAAAATTAATCAGCTTGTTTGAAATAGTATTTCGAACCAGAATCTTCATGAAAATATGACTTATATCACTTTTGACCATCGTTTTGGAGTTTTTTTTTTTTACTTTTTTTTTCTACTCGGTCGATAAGATAGGACTAGGACATGCTCTTAAGAGGATTTGTTCATCCGGTTAAAATTGGAAACTAGTGGGCCAAATGATGGGTGCTTGGAAGAAACGAAGCAGGTAGATGGAAACAGTTTATTAATTTGTATTAATTTAATACAGTAGAACTAATTTAAATTCTTTCGATTAACTGGAAATGTTGGTGAATAAATGCTGTTAAATTAGAAAATTCAAGGATGAGTCCGCAACAGCCAAATAATTGTTCAGCGAGCGAAACCTATTCTGTGAATTCAATGAAGGACCTGAAACACTATTTGCCTGAATCAAATGACAAAACTAACGAAACACAACTTCAAAATGAGAATATTCGTGTGTTCAAATGATTCCTTGACGCCATGGAGTAGCAGCAATGGTCGAATAACAAACTCATCATTATTGGCTAGATCAAAGTGAAATGATCAAATATTCGAACATAGTGATCCGTACTGTGCCTAGCTCTCCAATTTTGCCTCAATAGATTTGAAGACGAAGGTAATGGTCCAACAAAATCACTTGAACACCTGTTGCCTGATGAAACGACGAAATTGAATAGTTGGAATGGCTTCACCGATCGAGAAACCATGGCCCTAGCTGGCATAGTGTTTTGATCAGCAGGTAAGATACGATTTTTCTCTACTGCTGACCGATGTTAAAAGCTCGAGCCTCCTAAAAGAACGAATTTCATCATTGAATGCACGCCAAAATGTTGTATCACCCAAAGATCACAGAATTAAGAATATACTTACGAACCCCGATGAGTTCTCCGAGGTGAAAACTCGAACGTCGACGACCTTAGGCTGTGTTCCAATTGGTAAGTGTGCACAGTCGTCCACTCTGAAGTAAGTGCGCGAGTGCACGAGTGTGCACACTTACTAATTGGAACACAGCCTTAGTATCGCAATCTGCGATTATCGCGAATTTGAATCCCGATTTGGAATTAACGAATATCCAACCGCCGATTGGTAATCCGTAAACGGAAGAATAATAACAAAGTTTAGTTTCGTTGTTGAAATTGAGTTCTATACTTCGCCTGGACTCAACTTATAACATTTCTTTGGTGTTTTCGAAACTATCGCTCCACGGTTATTATCGCATAGGGATTACCGCTTTGTTTAGTCAACTCAAATATCGACTGAATAACGCTGTACCATTATCACTGGCAAACATCGCCAACCCTGCGACTAACAATCCGTTACCGATTCAAATTTAAATTTTCTGATAGGTAGCGTTATCGCCTATTTAGTTCCAGAAATAATTATATGTCACAAAGCTCTAGTAAATACGATTGGGTACAATTAATATCTGCGAGCACCCTCAATTTAGTGTTATCGCGCTGCAATCTCGCAACCAACGGGTCACTCCCAGAGTCACGCAAACGATTGATAAATTCTTTTAAGGCCGCGCGCGTGAACATGTCGCTAAAAAGTCTTTCGGGTGGAGGGGGGGGGGGGAGTGCCTCCGCCACCTGGGGAGGAGGAAATAAGTCAACAATCTCCGCATTCCCACCAACCCGGTGACGAAGGCAGAGGAACTATTTCTTCCAACCCCGAGGACTCGACACCTGACCCCTCGCACATTTCACCGCACGAACCTAATGATCATGTTGAGGCTAACGTCATAATCAATCCAACACCTCTGAATCAGTCGACATCGCCACCTACCGCACCTCCACCCCGCGAAAATTTTATACCTGGACGAAATCCCAGGAGCGAACCTTTCATACCGCCAACTCAACATGCGAGTTCAAATATAGATGCCTTTCAATTATCGCGACCCCATCCTGGAGGCACAGCAGGTCATACACCAGGCGCACCTGGTCGATCTCCACCCAGGGGACCATTCCGTTCTCAACTACTAGCTCGAACAGGCCCCCTCGAATACGATTTTTCGCCTAACCCGTATCCAGATGATTACCGCTACCCGGAGTACCAACCAACCACTAGTAGACCCGCGTATCAAGGTTATCCCGCTCAACAGACACTAGATCAAGAAGAACCGCGAGAATATGCGCTACCGCCAAGAACCGATCGAGATAACTATCGCCCGAATCATGAGCCTACCAACTGGCCTAGGTACCGAGATCACGACGTACCGCAACCTCGCAGAGAGGCCAGGTACCGCGACCAATCTCCGCACAGAGGTCAATACCGAACCGAGGACCCCTGGCAACCAGATTTTGACGAACTAGATCTTCCTGGACTACCGGAACCGCTTACCTATTACTGGTCCCCGCAAATGCGTAACGCTAATCCGCAACTCTCACGTCCACGTCAAAATACCGCTAACGATCCCCTCGTACCTTCACCTCTTGCCGCGTTTGAAGCTCTACGCAAATGGAATTTAAGATTCACAGGCGAGCGAAATGAAGATGGCGAAGCCTTCTTGATGAGAATCAAGGAAGGTAGAATCCTAGTAAATATTCGAGACGAAGACATTCCTAACAGTATTCCGTTTTTCCTTTCCGGTATCGCTCTCTACTGGTATCGCGATGAACGTCCCGCCTGGAGGACGTTTGCCGAATTCGCAGCCTCATGGCGACAAAGATTCGCTAATTCTGACCTCCGATTCTCGATAAGGGAGGAAATCCATAGCAGAATGCAGGGCGAACATGAAACCGCCTCGGATCACCTCACCTGTTTAAAAGCTCTGTTCGGCAGGCTGCGACCCGCCTGGCCAGAAGAAGAAAAGTTAGATTACGCGTATCACAATTTGCTGCCGCATTATCAGGTGTTAATTAGACGCGACGAGCTTCGCAGTATCGCTCACTTAGAACAAGTGACACTACAGATGGAAGCCAGTTTCCGCTGTGTCAGTCGCTACAAGGTACCGCCAACACCGGAAAAGTCTATGATCTCCGAACTCGCCTACCGCGCTCCGAAAAACGCTAGTTCTAAGCCGAGGCACACTCTCGCTGCCGTCGAATCGTTCGAGGAATTCGATGAAATTATAAATGCCGCTACTACCCCGAATCAGTGACCCCAAAGCAGTCAGCACGCGAAGAAAACGCATACTGCGCGGGCCGCTGTTAGCCGAGTATCGAATCCGGTCATCTCAGTTACCACTTCGGTACCAAGTATCGCGAACCTAGCTACCGCATCTGGAGATGATGCACCGAGAGCTCGCGAGAACCCGCGACCTCCCAAACCACCGCTCTGTTTTAATTGCCATCAAGTTGGTCACCGATTTACCGACTGTAAAGAGCCACGAACTCTATTTTGCTACCGCTGCGGTTATCTGAACGTCACTAAAGCTACCTGTCCGCGAAAATGCGCGGGAAACTAAATAAGGAGCCGTTGGATCGGGTAACTACGGAAAACACCTCCTCACCCGATAATTTGCCTAATTTCGAATTGCAAGACCACGTATCGCGCTTTGAAAAACTAGAAGTCTTGTTTAGCAACCCGGTAAGAACTGCCGCTCAGCAAGATATGCTGTTCATCACTTTTCGGATTCAGGGGTATTCCCTAGACGCGTTATTTGATTCAGGTTCTTTCCGCACCTTTCTAGGCACGAGAGACATAGAATTAATTAAATCACTAGGTGTACAGCTGTATAATACTCAGAGTCGTACCGTCTAGCAGCCGGTCAAACCACTGAGCTTATGAGAGAAGTGCGTTTACCGATCGAACTTCACGGCCGACACTTTGAAATCGTCGCGCGCACATTACCGGATTTAGGTTTCCCCTGTATTATCGGATTAGATTTTATTCGCGACCTACAAATGGTGGTTAATTTTTCCGCAGCCACCTGGTATTTTAAGGATGATCCCGCTCAGACTTTTGAATTCAATGGCATTACCGGAAATTTAATACACCCCGCGTGCAATGGTATCGTGACACTATCCGAGAAGCAGACAATAGAGCTCGCACACGTTTTTGAAAACCGAAGTCCCGCCAATGCCAGATAACCTCCGCGCTACTAATTTAACATCTCACCGTATAGATGTCGGAAATCATCCCGCTATTCGACAACGTTGCTATCGCGTATCACCGAAAATTCAAGAAACCATCGATGCCGAAGTCGACAAAATGTTAGAAGCAGGTATAATCAAGCCTTCACACAGTCAATGGGCAAGTCCGATAGTTATGGTTAAAAAGCCTAACGGGAAATATTGCTTCTGTATTGACTTCCGCCAGGTAAACAACGTCTCGAAACGCGATGCATACCCTCTACCACGCATGGATGCAATTCTTGATAAGTTACGTTCCGCTCGATACATTTCCACCATAGATCTAAGTGAAGCCTATTTTCGAATACCGCTCACACCGGATAATCGCGAAATTACCGCCTTCATAGTTCCGGGAAAAGGACTTTTTCACTTCACGCGAATGCCTTTCGGTCTCACAGGCGCTCCCGCCACATTTCAAAGGCTACTTGATCAGCTGATCGGACCTGACATGGATCCTCATGCCTTCGCGTATCTAGATGACATTATCGTGACCACTAAAACGTTTGAAGAATATCTCGCTTGGCTTAAGAAAGTACTGCAGGTCATTCATACCGCTGGTTTAACAATTAATCCAGAAAAAAGTAAATTCTGCCGCTCAGAAGTAAAATATCTCGGTTTCGTTGTCAACGAAAATGGACTGCAGGTCGATCCGGATAAAACTGTACCAGTCATTAGCTACCCGATACCGACTAATGTAAAGCTCGTGCGTAGATTTTTAGGCATGGCTTCATGGTATCGCCGTTTCATTCCGAATTTCGCCGCTACTTCCGAACCGCTACTAAAGGAGGCCCAACCTTGGATATGGCAAGCCGAACAACAACTCGCTTTCGAAACTCTCCGTGATAATTTAACTAGTGCACCGACCTTGACTTGTCCAGATTTCGATTTACCATTCACGCTGCAAACCGACGCTAGCATAGTAGGCTTAGGTGCAGTATTGACACAGGCTCGCGACGAGGTAGAATATGTTATCGCTCATGCAAGTCGATCGCTTTCAGAGGCCGAACGAAAATACTCCGCTACCGAGTTAGAATGTCTCGCTGTCATTTGGTCGATCCAGAAATTCCGCGCGTACATCGAAGGCTACCGCTTCACAGTAGTCACCGAGCACAGTAGTCTGCAGTGGCTGCATAATCACAAGAAGCCTACTGGTCGATTAGCGCGTTGGTCTTTGGAATTGCTAGGTTACGATTTCAAGATAGTATATCGCAAAGGCGCTTTAAATCGAGTACCTGATGCACTATCTCGCATTCCGGAGATCGTTGCCGCTGTCATACCACCTCCGATTACCTGGTACGAACGCCGAAAACACGACGTAGCCGCGTTACCACAGAAATATCCCGCTTGGAAAATCGAGAATGACGAATTATATTTTCACCGCGAAGACCCTATGCTTGGAAAACTGGTAACAGATTTAGAAGCTTGGAAGCCAGTCTTACCAGCTGATCGACGCGATCAAGTCTTACACGAAGCTCATGACGAACCGCAAGCCGGACACCTCGGTGTCGATAAAACTCATCGCCGAATAGCCACCTCCTACTACTGGCCTGGTATGTTCCGCGACGTCACTTAGTATATTAAACGATGTGAGACTTGTCAACACTGTAAAGTCAGTCAATTAGCTCCCGCCGGCCTCATGGGTCATCGTCTTATTGAACAACCATGCACTGTAGTTGCCGCTGACATCATGGGTCCGTTTCCGTCAAGTCGCGCCGGTTTGCATATATTCTCGTTTTTCAAGATCTCTATACCTAATGGGTAGAATGCTGTGCGCTTCGAAAAGCTACGGGTGTTACGTGAGAAGCATGAGCTCGAGCGGAAACTAATATTGACGCACGCAACAACCAAATATTAATATCCACGAAAGAGTGAATGAGTGATCTGACTTGGGTCAGATCAGGTATGTGGGTACGTTGTTGCTGAACCCTATATGGAGTCGTACCATATGTGTAAAAAACGATTGAGGCCTGAATTAAAGAGAATACAAAATAAAGGAAATGAAATAATATGGAGATTAATTAACTGGTAGAAATAAGATATATTCTGAAAACGATTATGAAACGGTTACTAAAGTGAACAATAAGGTTTGACAAATCAAATGACTATGATAATATGTAAACTAAATGCCAACATTAGTGTTATGTTATTGGACTAAACCTCGGGGCAACGATCCCTAATGATCCTACGACTAGGGAAATCCCAAAGTCTTAGAGACTGTCGTAGGGTGATCCGTTTCCCGGGTTCATGGAGCTGATTTTAAACCTACCAAACAATAAAATATAAAGTACTATAATCTAGGCTCGGATGATATGCGCGATAATTACACAGATATCCGTAACTCTCTCTCTCTTTGTTGGTTTTGACAATTCTATAATCAAATATCTGGATCGAACTTCGTGACGAGGATCCCTGATAATCCTACGACTAGGGAAATCCCGAAGTCTCAGAGACTGTCGTAGGGTGATCCGAGTCCCGCGCTCGATAACCCAATTTTTAGAACTATTCGTACAGAAATATTGATATGAACAAGATCAGAGTGAGAAAGGGAAATCCCAAAATACTAGAGTTTCTAGTATTGGCTCACCCCGATGATGCACAAGAATTAATGATTATTGATACAAATCCAGGTGAAATAGTGAAAAATAGCGGCTAGGTAACTATAATTAGGCGAATTGCATCAGGCTGATGACTGATCGTGAAACAAACGGAGACTTAGCTTTCGTTGTCTGACTGTGATGGAATCGGGAGCCGTGGGGCAGTCCAGGGTGCGTCCTTGTCCCTTCTTTGATGATGCTTCACGGAATTTATATGTTTCGAACTGACGTTATATCGCGATTTCGTTATTAATAAAAGGAATGGGGGCAAATACGGGTAATATTATTATAAGAGAAGAATGAACCTTTTGTTTTTAATAGTTCTGATGGAAAGAAAAGAAGAAGGATAATTTGTGTCCCTCGCACTGAATCTAACACTAGGGTTTTATGTGTCTTTTGCACTGAACTATGCTAACAATTTGCTTAATGAATTTTGAGTCTATCAGGATCAAGTTTTGCTCATTGACGAGGAGCACAAGGCTTTCAAGACCGTCACTCAGAGATTTTTCCGGTACGAGACTCTAGCTTGTATATCACTTCCCCGGGTTTACGTCTACGCGCCTCGCGATTTGATAGACGAAAGAACGCTGTTTGCTAAAGAGATGCAGCCAGGTAACCGTGCGCGACAATATGTGTATTAATCCGCGCGGTTAATTAACCAATTAGATGCTTAGTCTCTTCGCGGATGAGTTAGACGCGTCGCTTCCTAGGGGAGCTCCTTGGTCCGCGACTCGCGGCTCCTTGTTCCGCCACAGTCGGTTGACAATAACTATTATAAATTTATGCATTCAGATTCTTTCAATAATTGACATACATTCCTCCACTCCTTAGTCTAGTTGTTTTCCTTAATTACGGATGATCACCCCTAATGGGCACCCCTATTTGTTTTTGCGTGATTGCATTATGGATCAGAGGAGTTACGGCAAATCATCTATTGGTGCATGGTCAGCAAGACTAGATTTGCTGACCTTTCTAGCGCTCCGAGGTGCTATAGGATACATGACTTCGTGGAGAAGGTGATGATATTCTAAACAAGGGAAATATCATATTATGTCATAATGATTTAAACCAATGAGTCCCAACGAATGATAACGATCAGGGGAACCTCAAAGTGCTACGCACTATCGTATCCCTCGCTAAGACTAACCGGCTAACAATCTATAAAGGAAAAGAAAAGGGAAAAAAAAAGGCAATGTGGATAGGTACGCATCGGGTCGTAACACCCTTCCCCCCTTGAAGTCATCAACGCCCTCGTTGATGTATATATATGTATATATACATGATGATGTATATATAAGTATATATATATACACATGCACACACATACACATACACACACATACATATATAACTGGGTACTCTATACACTTTGAGGACATCGACCTTCCGGGAGCCTAATTACGGCCCTGTGACAACCACCAGGTGTGTCCAGGTGTGTCTTAGCATCTGTGTATGTGTGATATGGTCTCTATAGTGAGCAATCAGTATATAAAGTAATTTTGGGGTCCCAGTACCGTATTTGCTGGAACAGTCCTCAAATGATAGGTTAGATATGCAATTCTTTAAGGACTGTCCTCAAAGTATACAAACGTCCCCAAAGTATAGATTTCTATAGTCTATTTCTATAACCCTAGTCCCAGAACAATACAATAAGTATACTCACACATACATATACATATATATGCATATAGTAAAATTACTGCATCCTACATTTTGACTACACTAAGACTATAACTATAAGCGATTTCTATTTCCAACATCAGGAATCTTGGGACATGACATATTTTACTAGGCTTTTACCCAACCTTTATTTCCAATTTTGGAGCTGATTCCTCTGATGTCCCAAAATCCCTAACTATTTTACTAATCTATCCCTTTAGCTTAGTTAAATTTGTTTAAATATATAGGCACCAATCCTTACTCTTTCACTGCCTCTCCATTTATGCCAATCGAATGCGATTAGGGAAACCCTCAAAGTACTAGGTACTGTCGCTTTCGGGCCTTCTCTGGTTATACAATTGTGATTGAATATTATTGGAAGGATTGCTACCTAGACAAATAAAATCGGTTGGCTTATCCGCTGGTAGGTTATAATTAAATAGAGGTTTTGTCGATCCTTTCGGTATTTTACGGCACTAGTACCTCCCAAAAAGATGCGAAGCGGTTCTTTTATGGTTCTCGTTCGGATTATTTCGTAAGCTGTTATGACGGTTCCTCGGTTGATTTGCTTGCATCCCTCCAAGTCCAGACGGGTTAGGACAGGTGCTGCTCTCAACAGGCCACAGGTGTCCTCATCCATGATTTGTTCATTATCTCGGCACTCTAGTGTCCCCAAATTGGTTAGCAGCCGTAAAAATGTTCCTCCCACGGTCGGATGCATGTTGTTCATCATTAGATATTCACATTTTGTTAATTTTCCGACCGCCTCAAGGCCAAACTGCCCTCTGATGTTCGTATCCATTGAAATGTCCAAGGAGACGATTCCTTCTACCCATTCCGTTATTTGTTCGATCGTGCTTTGGGTTACCCAGCCACAACCTACTAGTTCTAGTTGCGTCACGGATCGAATCGCAGCTGCGAATTCCGGTCTTCCTTCCAGGTCCTGCTCGTTGAGTTGCAGGAAATCTCCAGCTTCGCCTAATTCCGGGTTTTCGTCTTCGTCTCCGATGCTTTCAGGCCCGCTTCGGTACATTTGAAGTCTGTACAAGGTATTACTCAAGCTCGCGTTCTTAATTATGGCTGTCCGTATTTTATGATCGTCTGTACTAAAACAGTTTGCTATTCTCAGTTCCTTTAATTTATGTTGTGTACCCAGAAAGGTTGCGATAGCACCCATGTCGAGGTTAGGGCACCGGTCCGGGGTTAAACAGAATAATTGTGGGGCGAGATCCAATGTTCGACCCTTCAGATTATTGTTACGTATCTGTAAGTCCTTTAAGTTTGGATTGTTTCGCAGAATTTTTCCGAGATCTGGGTCTGAAGGTCCCACACAATCTCCTAGTTTGAAACTGATCAGTTTTGATTGATATTCACCAATTGCCCTCAGTGCCGCTGGTCTGATTTGTACCGTTTCAATGTCCAGTATTTGTAGCTTCTTACATCTCTTCGCCGCGATGGTAACTGCCTGCGTAGGTAAGATAGTTGTTCGGTTGATCTCTAGGCAGGTTATATACTCCCCACATCTTTGTATCGCCCAGTAAAATCCTTCCAGCGTTATTCGAGTCTCCCAGCCATTATTCCACATCCAACTGGTAGTGCTTAGGTGTCTTAGTCCCTGGTGTGATAGCAAGCTGGCTTGTCGCCATAGTCATGACACTCGTTCCAAGGTGGCTCGTTGGTTGTATGGTAGATATTTGATTATCGCTATCACACATTCTAAGGTTAGCTGCACCGGTTCCCTGTGTACATAACCTGGGGCAGGTTCTGTAGGTGTCGTCTCTACGGATGGTTCTGGTATTGCTGCCAACGTTTTCAGATCATGCCACTTGTCGGCCCTGAGGATCCTGAGTGCCCTGTTATGTACCACTAGCCCTTGGGTTTTTTCCTGTGCTGCCACTGCTGTTTCTGGTGTTGCGAAGGTCAGGAGTGCTGTATTGCCCGTTTTCTTCTGGCAGACGACTGCTCCCTGAATACCGTATGCTTTGAAGGCTTTTAGGAGGTCCTTTTTTTTGGTCAATCTGGCCAGACGGGTTACATATAAGCGTCTGCCGCTATCAGCCATGGTTCCTTCTAACAACTATGTAATATATATGAGTTGATAAAATGCCTGAGGTAAGAAAAAAAATTATTTGAGAAAGGGTTAATGGTATGATTAGTTAATTTCTGCGTATTGACTTGGTAAAGTACGAGATGTTATTTTGGAGGTGGTGGGGATTTCCGTTAAAGGTACGTCGGTTGGTTGTAGCTGTTCAGGTTTATCTGAAACCTTGAGGGTTCCCTTCCTAGTTCTATTAATTACTGAAATAATGTTCTTCCGATAGTAGATTAATGCTATTGTCAGCGTGATTCCAAGTATTAATGAAAACCCCCCTCCCAACATATACGTGTCTTGTTGTTTTCCTCGGCGATGCTCCCCCAATTCCTCTAGTTGTTGTTCGAGCTCGTATAGAGACTTTCCTTCAATGAATCCCCGTTTTACCTTCATTGGAGACTCCTCTATGTATCTCATTAGTTCCTTGTTATTCAAGTGCGGGGATATATAGGTGAGGTTTAGCGACAGGTTGGGTTGGTAAAGATATTGCTGCTTCTGTGAGTAGAATTCCATTCCGGGCAAGGTAACGTGCTTCGTTCGGCCCATGCAGCTCTCTTTTAGATACAGGATCCCCGTTCCTTTGAGTGTAATCACCTCGTCTTTGGAATTTTTGCAAATGATTTGCACGGTGTCTACTCCTTGCAATGAGTAAAGCCATGCCCCGATTGAGGTTAATCGAGTCCAGTACGGTTCGTGCCTAACTTTCAGTCTTATATCGCAATTTCTCAGTACATCCACTTCCGGGTGTAATAGTAATGATATTTCGCATGTGGTTGATGTCGCTACTTCGAATAATGATAGTTAAGTTGTGCAAAGGTGGATATTTTTAGTGATCACGCAGTCGCGGATATATTTTTCGTCCGGCAGAAAATAAGATTGGTGATTATCGCTCAATCCAAGGTATGGTGTTGATGGTATGATTTGTGCAGAGATCGTCGTGTTTCCCGCGCGTTGAGGTGCTGGCCATGTATGTACACGATAGAGATGATAACTGACTCTTTCCACTGGTGGTAAGCGGATCGTTATGAGTAGTTTACCGCCATGGTATGCCACTTCCGTCCTTGAGATCTTCGCAACTTCCTCATTCCGATATTGCGCGCGTTGTATGGGGATCTCGTAATCTATCACGGTATCATGTATCTCGCTAATCATGGTTCTCAACTGTGTTGTTGTTATTAAGCTACCGTCTATTTCTTCATTTCGAGCGCGTTGTACGACGGTGACGAGTTTCTCCGTCGTTTTTATGTAATGGTCCAATGACTCTTCCAGTCTCATACTGTACGCGGAAATATTTAAGAAATAGTCGACGTTTGCTAGTCCTTTTGTTAATCTATTTGTCTCGTTAATGATTTTATTTATGGCTATTTTGTGGGTTTCTAATATTTTACGATGTTGGTCCGCGACTTCGTGTAAATCGCGTAATTTACTCGATACTATATGCGTTTGATTACGTAATATTTTCGTTAACCGCCCCTGATCTTTGTAAAGTTTATCGATTTCCGAGTTAAAATATTTTGCATCCTCAGTCGCCAGTGTTCCGAAAAGTGAGTGGCTTGCTGCTCCTATGAATGCAAACGGTGCACTCCGCCGTCTGATTGATCTTGGGAGTTCTTCTCTATCTGTTAGCGCAACTTCATTAGCGAATTCTTCTAATTCTTCGTAGGACCTCTTGGCTTCCATGATTTTCTTACTAATACTCTCCTTTTGTAAGGTTATGCAGTTTCTCTCGTTTCCGATCGATTCACATTCTTTCTTGATTCTGTCGTACTCGGCCGCTTCCTCTGGAAATTGTTGTTTCAGTTTCATCAGGTCGATGAACAGTACTACTCTCCATTCGGCTCGTTTAAGACGGATATTATGGGTCTTTTCGAAATATAGCCCCGGATTTTGATTTATCTCCATGACCTCGTAGTTTCCTTCCGCTCTTATTTTCGCGATCAAGACTACCATCATCAGTGCCATTAGACCCCCCATCATGTTCGCGTGATGCACGTTGACCTGATGATTATTATTATTATTAAAAAAAAAAACATCTGTTTGTTTGATTATCGTTGATGTTATTATTATTGTTTTTTTTTTTTTTTTTCTTTAAATCAGAACGACTAGGGAACCCTCAAAATGCTACGCACTGTCGCTCTGAATTTTATGCAACTATTATTTTATTGTCCGATCGTTTGGGTTTACGTCATGTCTTGTGGGGTTAAGGATATGGGTTAATATGCCAACTCAAGTTTGTCTGTGTGCTTCACAAATCTTTTGCCATCCTCTGCCTCCAAAACCACGCCATTATTTTCCAGAATTTTTACTATTTTATAAGGGCCTTGATATCTCTTACTGAATTTTCCCTTCCTTACCTCTATTAACACACGTGCCATGTCTCCAACCTTTCCTGTAAATGGATTCGTTTTCTTGTCATAATTTGCTTTCGATGTTCGTTTGGCTTGAACTAAATTTTTCGCAGCCAAGTCCTGCATTTCGGTTAATCTAATTATTAAATCGCCAAGATACGAGTTATAAGTTATCAGCCTCTCGTCTGTAGGAAAGGAACTTGGACAACGCGCTATCTTTCCATAGACTAATTCGTGGGGCGTGAAATTGGTTCCTTCGTGGACTGCGGTGTTATAAGAGAACATTGCGAATTGAACTAATTCATCCCAATCGTCAAACTCTCCTATATAGTGTTTAATATACTCGGTTAACACAATATGGCTACGTTCTAGGGCCCCATTGGACTGTGGCCTATAACTTGATGTGGTTATGTGTCTAATTTTAAAGGCTTTCGATAACTCGTTAAATAATTTATTGACGAAACTAGTTCCTCTATCGGTGAGAACCGCGCGCGGGGCGCCGTATTTTAGAATCAGGTTTTTTACTATCGCGTGTGCCACAGTTTCAGCTTTTATATCGGGTATTGGTACAGCGATACAGTATTTGGTAAGGTTATCCTGCATAGTCAGAATATGTTTATTGTTATTGGGCGTCGTGGGGAGGGGACCGACCGTATCTAAGGATATTTTTTCGAATGGTTCAGACGGAGTATCCGTGATCAGCATCGGCTCTCTGGTTTTTACACGAACGAGTTTTTGTTCCTGACAACTCTTGCACTTGCGGATAAAGTCGCTCACATCGTCCCTTAACCTTGGCCAATAAAACCTTTCACGTACCCTACGGTAAGTCTTAGTCACCCCTTTATGTCCACCTATCAGACTGCCATGTAGTTCAGCTATTATTTCGGAGCGGATTTCCGATGCCGGTACTCGTGTTATGCCTGTGCAGACTGTTACATGAATATTCTCATCCTCGAAGGTTTCTATCACTAGGTCTGGCCAAATACCGTTCCCTAATTCGTCGGAGAAATCTCCTGTTTTCGAGATTCTGAAGCTCGCTATTCCTAGGTTAACGAGTGTTATTTTCAAATTTCTTAAACCGTTTCTCAGATTATCAATACATATTTTATCAAAGTATCTGTTTTTAATTACTACGCTGAATACTCGATATTTTCCTCGTTTGTGGATAATTATCTGACCTAATTTTGGTTTCACTTCCTTTTGATGGTTGAAGTTAATTATTTCTAAATCAGCCAAAAGTCTGGTGATGGGTGTTGCCGTTTCTGAATCTATGGATGTAAAGTGTACGTAATTATCTTTTAAATCTGTCAGGCTCCCCCGACTGACGGTGATTTTATTCTTTCGACGATCACGAGCCCCTGGTAAATTTAAAGGAGATGTGGGAGTTACGTCTGGAAGAATACCTTCCGATATCTGTATGCCTATAGGGCCTATCTGAGGATTTCTTAACTGTGGCTCTAAGCGCCTTGGAGCTTTGGGCTTAAATTTTGATCGTATTTCATCGCTACTTCCCTGTTCGTCAAGTTCCGGTATTCCTGTTAGCGGATACGGGGTAGACAATGCTATTGGTCGGGGTGCGGTTATCGGGGTTGGAAGCACGGATTTTCTTGGCGCGCGACTGATAACTGATTCATTCAGATTTTCCTGAATGTGTTCCGTCGCAGGAGCCTTATCGGTTGTTTTGATATTGGCTTCTGATTTTCTCAGTAGGTTGCTAATTCTTTGATTTAGTTCCTCGTCTTCAGTTTCGTCATTATATAAATCCCGTGCTATTAATTCTTCCCGGATCGGCTCGTCAGGTTCCTCCCCTTCTGATATCGCATTGGGGAGTTCTAACACTGGATCCTCCGGGTCTTGGGTTAAACTTCTGTCCCGCTGTAATTGGTCGAATCGATCAAAAGAGTCGATCAATTCTTTAAGGTTTATTGGTGCTCGGAATTTAAATACGTCGTCGTCTACGTCGGCGTCAGAGTCAGTGTCTAGTACCTGTGTATCCATTTCTATGGTGATATTTTCTAGTTCAGATTCGATTTCGGATTCTATCGGTATTGGTTCGTCAATCGGCTTTGTAGTGGGTTTCAATGTCGGTTCCGGGTGGAAGTCTAAGTTTGGTAAAACGCTTTTGCGTTTCCGATAGGCAGGTGGTTCTGAGGACTCATCATCTGACGAGTCGTCAGAAACGCCTTCGCCTATCGGGGCTAATGCTTGTATTGCTCTTGTTTCTGCAGGTTTCGCTTTCGAGCGTGTCCTGGTTGCTATAGCGCTTAAGTCCGCCTCCGGGCTTGTTTTCGATCTAGGCCTCGGTTTTGTACCGGTGGTAGTCTGTTTTGTGATTTCCGAAATTGATCTAGCTATGGGTCTTCGTATAGCTGGGACGGGTAATTTTGACTTACTGGCCTGGTTAGTTGATTGTTTATTTACTGGAAATATGTTCCATTGCTCTCTAACCTGTTCTATTATATTTATAGTCTTAATATCTCGCTGTTCCTTTGATGGTGGTTGTTTTGTTTTTAGTCCAGTGCACACAGTGATCTTAATACCGGTGCCCTTAAAAATGAAGCGCAGCATGGTACGTACGTCATTCCAAGTTGATCTATCGTTTCCGGAACCGATCTTTGGTAATGTAACCGACCTTATCGAATCTTGTTCTAAAATCTTCCTAAAATTGATCAAACTAGCATATAGGTCTTCGTATGTTGGTTTATCCCAATAATTTTGTTTTGTCATAATGTAGTATACCGATCTGTCTGTTAATTTTAGTCTAGCTGTGGAGTGCAGTCTAGCTTGGGTTTGAAGGTTTTCGGGTACCCCGTATTTATTTTTGAATTCTACCGCTATGCCCGAGCTCATTCCCAAATCTACCGAGACGGTGTGAGCATAGTTGTCGTTTCGGTTGAAAAGGTCGTCATGTTCTTCGACGACGTCCGTGTTTTGAATTTCCTTGGACTTCGTCAATATCATATATTCGGAATATTTCGGAAATAATTCTATTGATTTTATTGCTATATCCTCCTCTTCACTTTCAGAAGAGCTTGACGTTTGTTCATTGATAACCGGGTTTCTAGATAATGCGTCCGCGTTTGTGTTCAACCTGCCTGCCTTATGCTCGAATGTATACTCGTAATCTCGTAACTTGAGTCGCCAGCATATCAGGCGTTGTCCTGGGTCTTTTATTGAATCAATCCACCGGAGTGGTTCATGGTCACTTACTCAAGTGAATTTACGTCCGAAAAGATATGGTCGGAAATGTAGTATTGCATATAAGACCGCCAGGCATTCCTTCTCCGTGGTAAAGTAATTTCGCTCAGCAGGTATTAGAGCCCGTGATAGATAAGCAATCGGCATTTCATGACCATCTACCTCTTGACTCAAGACGGCCCCTATTGCGTAATCGGAAGCATCCGTCGCGAGAGTGAATGGCTTTTCAAAATTCGGGTATTGCAAAATCGGTGCTTCGCATAATGAATTCCGTAAAATTTTGAAACTCGTTCTCTGTTCCTTACCCCAGACGAAAGGTGTGTTTTTCTTTAATAAATCGGTTAACGGTCTGGCCTTGGCAGCGAAATCTTTTATAAATCTTCTATAATAACCGGCGAGACCCAGAAATTGTTTTATATTTTTTTCAGTTTTTGGTCGCGGAAAGCTTTTTACGGCTATAGTCTTTTTAGGGTCTGGCTTTACCTCATCTCGACTAATTATATGCCCTAAATATGATACCTCGGTCTTTAGAAATTCGCATTTATCTGGTTGTAGACTCAACTTATTTTCTTTTAAACGTCTAAATAACCGACGGACTTTTCTCCCGTGTTCTTCCAGGTTCTTCGCGTAGACTACTATATCATCAAGATAAACAAAAACTTCTACTCCTTGTAACCCGCGTAATACCTGGTCCATGAGCCTTTGAAAAGTAGCGGGGGCGTTCTTAAGACCCTCCGGCATCCTTAGACACTCGTAGTGCCCATTTGGTGTTGTGAACGCGGTTTTACCCCGATCCCGCGGATCCATTCTTATCTGTTGGAATCCACTGGCAAGGTCAAAAATCGAAAAATAGCATGCTTCTCCGAGATGATCAAGAATATCCGTGATGTTAGGTAATGGGTACGCGTCCCCGATCGTTTTTTCATTTAATTTACGAAAGTCAATGACCATACGCCACCTAGGATTCCCCCGAGAATCCGGTTTCTTGGGTACGATCCAGAGCGGTGAGTTGTAAGGAGAATTTGAAGGAATAATCATCTCATCATCTAATTTTGCTCGAATTTGGGTTTCAATTTCTGTTTTGTGAATCGGGGGAAACCGGTATTGACGTGTGTTTACTGGCATCTCATCCTCAGTTAAAATTCGGTGAGTAATGGCCGGAGTGAACTCTAACTTATCTCCGGGTAAGTGAAATCTTTCAGAAAACTCCTCAACTATATCTAATACGTGTTTCCGCTCCTCACTATTCAAATGGTCCAAATGTAACTTAGATTCAATTTCTGCAAGTCTATCGGTTATTATATGTTCAGCGGATGAATCATCCGAATCAAAGCCATGATACATTTCTTCAGGAAAAGTATGATATTCGAAAGGTACTAATTCTTGAGGATCGACCTCTACGTCAACATCATCGGTCAATGTGTTAATAGCTAGGACATGGCACGTCCCTTCGTTAACTGATACAGCAGCCTCGCCGATGTATACACCGTCGATGGTTGGAATTTTTGGCAAATAACCTTCGCTTAACTCGTTATTAATGACGTCGATGGCTATTGCTTGTCTTGTCCGTGCGTGAATTCGGAAGATACGACTTTTCGGTTTAGGATTCGGGTTAGGATCATCAATAAATCGTATTGGTCTAATTGGCTCGGTTTTTGTCACTAAGGTGTTATGTGTGAAGGAAATTTCTGCCTTTTCTCTGCGTAAATAATCTTTTCCTAAGATTCCGTCGCCAATCAGCGGGAATTCGGATCTTACTACATGAAATTTGTGAAGCTGTCCTTGTAGGGTTAATCCAGTAGTGCCTAAAGTTTGTAATCGGTCAGTAGTTATTCCCGTAATAGTTGCAGACTCGCGCACGGCTATCAGTATATCTGGTAATAAAGCATTCACCTTTATCAGATTTATATCGGCACCGGTATCTACTAAAAAAATTGCTGATTGATTATTGAGTTCTGGTGCTGTCATTTTTACTAATGGCGTTTCTCGATTTGATCCGCACGTAAGTACTCGGCTTCCGGTCCGGCGAATTTTACCGTCTTTTGACGCTCGGGTGTCACATGGCTCGTCGTCGCGTCCGTTTGTCGAGCTGCTTGGGAGTTTAAAGTCCCGAATACTTGAGTATCGTTTGGAGACGGCGATCGCGATCTTTGTATTGAACCGTCATTTCTCCGCGACATGTGACCAGCGGGCCTGCCTGGTTCAGTCGCCCGAACTGGTGAATTCGGTCTATGCCCGGACGTTGAGGGATATAAATTTGGATAGTAAAAATACGGCACAGGAGGATAGTAAAATGGGTACTGCGGAAAATAATGCGGGAATTGAAAACCAGGACGCAAGTGCTGATTCTGACGGCTGAAATCAGGCGGATACGCGCGCGGCTCAGCTGATTTCCGTCGAACCAGTATCCCTGTCGGACGCTTCGCTGCATCCGGCGGCGGACTTCTCGCTCGCGCTTCCGTGGTTTCCGAAATGGGGTAGGTAAAATAGCTAGTCGGTGAGTGAGAACGATTCGAATGTTGATCTTGCGAGCGTACGTGGTCCGGTGATTCGGACCGCGACATCGAAACTTTTGATGTTTCTCCCGAGGGCAATATTCCGGATCGCATTCGCGTCTCCACTCGTACCGCATGTTTCCGGACTTCTTCCAAGGTTTTCGGATCTCGCGCATCTACAGCCCTAGCTAATTCATCGGGTAGACCTCGTAAAAACGAATCTAGAGCGCACTCCAATACAGGTTTCAGCATCTCTTCTACCCTGTCACCATATTTGTCTTTCAAAGCTACCCGAGCGCCGCTTATCAGAATATTTAAGCGATCGTAAAAATCGCTTACTGACTCACTTCTTTTCATTTGAATATTTTCTATCTCGTGATGATAGTAAGGATATGTTTTTCCCGGGGCGAATCTGGTTTTTAAGTGTTTGGTTAGCTCGGTGACGGTATTGAAAGTCTTTCCGTAAATGCTATCCCGAGCAGGACCTTGTAATTTCCCCAATACCGCCTTCACGAAAGCAGCCTCCGATGCCGGCGCTACATAGACTGATCCGTTGTGCACGTCTTGAAGAAAGTCCTTCAACGGGACGTTTTTGCCGTTAAAGTATGGGATATTTAAAGTACTAGTTTGGAGTGCGAAGCACTCAGCCATCGAGGTCATCATCGCGTTGCTTGCATCTAGATTGCTCATTTTGGAATTCGATTGGTATTTCTCACACGACAATGATCAAGGTTGCCTCACTGAGTTATGAGAGGGAGAATTCAGTAAAATGTGGACATATATATGTATATACTGTAACTTACTGCATATGTTTCACCAGCTGAAGGCTGGCGAAATTATGCTAGTCCGCGTGAGTTGTTTGTCACGGGTGTGATTTTTGGAGCTCCTCCTAGGAAAAGTTGAAAAAACCCATAAAAACCCTAATACAGACTCGGACAGATTTTATTCTACCAGAGCTGCCTCCCTACAGACTTGGGATATGTTTAACCTTCCAGACTCGGGTACCAGTTATAGCTATACTGTTGCTGTCTAGGCTAAACGCACCGAAGCTGCCTGCTACAGACTTGGGATATGAAACACTCTCAGACTCGGGTACCAATTACAGCTATACCGTTGCTGCCTGAGTGTATCTCACCGAAGCTGCCTTTTAGCTATCAATGATTTTACCTGAAATGCAAATTTATTAAATGAAACAAGGCAAGGAAAATGAAATATAAAGAACAGTTTCCTGGCTTCTAAGAAAATAACTTGCACGACAATATGTCGTGTTGAAAATTTATTTGATTCTGGTGATATTTAAACTGAAACCAAAGTCACCAACAAACTTATAATGATTTTGAATTTAACAAATTTTACTTATCGCTATCTTAACCTATGAGCGTTGTCTATTTTATGTTTTGCTTTCTAAGCTTTCAAATGGTACATTGGAAGAGAATTTAACTGTTTAAATTTAATGGCTTTGCTTTTTGATAACCACTGCTTTAGTAAGTTAACTTTTGACTATCTTTTCGTTTTGATTCTACTACCGCTTTGGCTAGAAGATCTAGAGTTTAATTTGATTCTAATGCTCAGCCGCCGCTTTGGCTGACTGGCTGCAAAGTGATTCTATATGAGACGTGTTCGCCGCTTTGGCTCAACTAACGCTGCTGCTCGTCGTTGCGTGGCCTCTTATATACCTAAAGTGACGTCACGCGTCGCGTGTTGTCCGGCAGCAGTGTGTGTGTGTGTCGTCTGAGTGATTCGGCTAGATGGTCATGCCGAATACGTTACATTGCCCCCTTTTCATCAGCTGATGTTCGTCTGATGGCTGCATCGTGCGACAGGTAGGTGATGAAAACCATGTCTCATGTGAGTGTAACGTGCCTTGTTTGCAGTCTTGGTGTTGTAGTCGTCAAGTCCAGGTAGTTATATATGTTAAGTCCGAGTAGTTGTTCAATAAATGTATTTTTATTTGTCAAATCCATGTGTTTTATATGTCAGGTATGTGGTAGTCGTCTCTCTTCAGTCCGAGTAGGTCGTATATGTCAAATTCCGCCATGTAGTCTGGTATTACCTCGTCTTCTTCAGGTACTTGCATTGGTATATTGAGTATCAAATCTGAAGTGATTGTATCGAGATCGATGTCAAGTAGATTAATTGAACTTAAACTATCATCTCCTTGAACAGGCGAGGGAATGTGCAGGACTCTACCCATGTCTTCTTCCATGACCTCAGGTTGTCGGAGTACTCGGTCTTCGTTGATTTGTTCGGTTTTCTCCTTGTTGGTTTGTCCCTTCTTTATCGATTGCCAATCGATTTTTTCTAATGGGATGGTGACTACCATTTTTATTCCTTCCCCTTTTTTTTGATCATCACCTCCGGTTCTTTGGTTACTTCTTCCTCGTCATCTGATGATGGTAAGTCTAGTGTGCCAAAAACCTTCAGACAATTCATCTTGAACTTTTGTTCTTCGACTTCCTCCGGTGTTTTTTCGGGTATGTCAATCCTGGTCAGTTTCCAAGGAATTTTTGTCGATGTTTGTCCCGCTAATTTTTGCTTTTTTTCTATGTGTTGTTCTTCCCTTCTAGCCTGTTCCTTTATTTCAGGTTGTTTGTTGATCGTCATATTCGGTTTTTTCTTTGTTCTAATCGCTTTTGTTTGAGATGTCTTACCCGCAGCGAATTTTCCTCTTCCACTTATAAACGTTCCGGTGGGTATGATCTCTTTGAATAAATTACGATTAACGTCGTGGTTTTCTAAATTTTGTTCCGTGACTCGAATGCCCTTATCCTGCACACTAACGTACCCGTAGCTTTGAAAGTTCATTTTGAATACTGTGATTGATTTTGAAAACTGCGACGGCTTATATATCTGCACAACTCTATTGTTATCATTGGATTAGCTCGATCCTTTTGTTACACTCATTATTGAGCCGTTGGAGTTCGAATTTCTTTCGCTTTTCATTTGTGTACTGCTTTATTTTGAAATCACTCAACCCTGCGATATTGCCTGACAAAATTTGAACTATTCTGGTTCCAAATATAATTTGAACATATTTACATGAAAACGACCTCTTTCTAAGCCAGTTTCTAAATTCTCTAAAACGTAGGTTGCATCGCCTATCTGTTTTTTGATCTTATAAGGCCCTTCATAAAGTGCGAAGAATTTAGCCATCTTTTTTTTTACGCTATCGGAAACATTTAACGCTCTTACAAGTACCTTATCTCCTAACTTAAACCTAGATAATTTGTGAGTAGCATTAAATCTATCGGCCCTACTTTTGCCGTTTTTCCTAATGTTCTTATCAACTAAACAAAGTTTCAAGTCATATGGTATATCGACTTTTTTTGTGTCTATCCATTTTTCCCAAAACCTAGTAGGTCTTGTTTTTAATTGGATTTCGCACGGAGCGAATCCAGTACTATCGTGGCACACTTCGTTTATGCAAGTCTCGATAATGTGGATCCAATTTATCCATTGCGTGTGTTTTTCTGTCAAAAACGTACGGAAGAATCTTCCGATTTCTCTGTTTACACGCTCAACAATATTCCCTTGTGGGTGCCTGATAGATGAGAAAACTAATGATATATCTTCATCTCTTAATTTGTTTATCCAGAGCGATGAAGTAAACTGGGTGCCATGATCGCACTGGATCCGCTTCGGCTTTCCTAACTCCGGTATGTAATCTCTAAAAATGCATTTGATAGTGGACTGCGCGTTAGCCGCTTTTAGTGGGTAAAGCTTTACATATTTACTAAACGCATCTATCGTCACTAAAATCCATTTGTAATTACCTTTACTCGACGGTAATGGTCCTAAAAAATCTATAGATAAAAGATCACCGACTCCTTTGGGTATTATATTCTGCATTGCAGCATAACTATAGCGATTCGGTACTTTACATCGCTGGCATTTATCACACCTTGCAATGATTTGTCGTATTCTTTTCGCCATTTTAGGATAGTAAAAATCTTCCTTCAGCAATCGGTAACATTTCGATGAGCCGACGTGACCGTAAGCCTCATGACATTCATCTATCAAACCTTTTAATAATTGTTCTGGTATGTAAGCTTGGAGACTGCCCCCTGGACCTTTGTGGTACCGAATGTCATTTTCTACGACTAGGCTTTTGTTCCTCGCTAGACTTTCTGGTTTCACTAATTCTGATATTTTAATGTCTTGGTATTGGTATTTACGAAAGAACTCAAGGTTTTCCGCTAATTCTTTATCTATTTCTTTAGCTAAAGGTGCCATACTGAATTTCATAAGTTTTGATTCACGATTTTCCTTTGTTTCAGGTGGGTATCTACTGAGAATATCAGCTACTATGTTTTCCGTACCTTTTATATGTTCGATCTCGAACGTGTAAGCTTGAATAAACAAGGCCCATCGCGCTAATCGGGAACTTATTAATTTGCAAGAAAATAAAAAGGTTAATGCCTTATGGTCTGTGCGTATGGTAAGCTTAGCTCCGATGATAAAAGATCTAAATTTCCCGAGTGCAAATACAATTGCCATTAACTCCTTCTCTGTAGTGAAGTAATTGAGTTCTGCGCCTTTCATAGTTCTACTGGCAAATCCTATTATTTGTTCTTCATTATTTTCTGAAAGTTGGAACAAAACAGCGCCTACTGCGTGGTTACTAGCGTCGCATTGCAAATAGTACCGTTTCTTTGGATCGGGGTGATGTAAGATCATTTTTTCACAAAAAATGTCTTTGACGAGGTTAAACTGTCTGTTCATCTCCTCCGTCCAATCCCACTTGGCGTCTTTTCGGATTAGTGCTAATAGCGGAAATGTCGCGTCAGAGTATGATTTTGCAAATTTACCGTAGTAATTTGTTAGGCCGAGGAATCCTTTTAATTGTTTTATGTTTTTAGGTGTTGGAAACCTTTTAATAGCCTCTATCTTTTCAGGTTGAGGTCTGATTCCTGTTTTGGTAATCTTGTGCCCTAAGAAATCTACTTCTTCTCGAAAGAACCTTGATTTTTTGAAATTGATTGTCATATTATATTTTCTGAAGGTATCAAACAACATCCGTAAGTGTACCAAATGGGATTGAACAGAGTCAGAACAGCAGAGAATATCATCCACAAAGTTAATTGTGAATGATTCCGTATGTTTTAAAACTAAATCTAAAGTTCTAATCAAGCTGGCTAGGCTCGTATTCAAACCATACGGCGTCACCGTAAACTGATATGTTTTTCCCTCATGCATAAAAGCTGTGAATTTTCGGGATTCTGGATGTAATGGTACCTGCCAAAAACTAGCCGTCAGATCAAGACTAGACATGTACGAGTTGTTGCCGCACCGCTGAAATAAGACCTCAGTTGATTGAGCGCAATCATGATCAGGTATTATGAGTTTGTTTATGAATCTAGCATCAAGTACAAGTCGGATTTCTCCAGATTTTTTAGCTACTACTACGAGCGGATTAACATATTCGCTGTAAGATCGTTCAATGATTCCAAGTTTTAACATTTTTTCAATTTCCAGATTAACTTTTTCTCTATGAACAATTGGAACTGGATAGGATCGTCTAACGAATGGTTTATCCTCATAGATATTGATTTTATGTTCGTACACGGTTACTCGACCTGGTATTTTGCTAAATACATCACTATATTCGTTTAATAACTCTGAAAAGGTTTGTAATTCATTTTTACTCAAAACCTGACATTCAGCGAGTTTCTCATCAACTTCATCACTGGTCAAATTATAATTTGTTTCGTCATTGATCTGGTTGACTGTTACGTTTTTCGATGTTTGATTTCCGGTTACGCATTCGGATTTTTCGATTGCTATGGAACTATAGCCGGGGAAGGTCTCGATTCGTAATTTTTCCGTTCTTAGGTCGAGGTCGGCCTTCCACCTGTGAAGAGTGTCTATACCGATGATCATGTCCCGTTTAAGACCCTTAATGATCAAAAAATTGATTTGATCGACTGAATTAACGACTTTAATTGTGGCTAAAATTTGTTCTTTCACCTTGATTGGTTTCCCAGTTGTGACGCCTGTAATTTGGAAGTTGACTACCGGTAGTTTTTCACATTTTGACAGTGAATTTTTATTTCTATCATACCAGTCTTGTGAAATGCAAGTAATTTGACTTCCGGTGTCAATTAAGGCTTTAATTCCTATATCTTCGATCTTTAAATGAATTTCCGGACATTGTTTATAATTTTTTTCTGGTTGATCTTCCTCTTGCAATAAATATTCGGACGGATCCTCGAATAAGTTATCGTCTACCTTTTGCTTTTTGATTTTAGTCTCGCAGACAATTAGATCACGCTGTGTCGGTATCGGATTTATCGATATCGGCACAGCGCCACCTAGTTTTCCGAAATTTCTTCGTTATTCGGCGCTTCTATTGTTTGATTGCTTGTTTCTGATTCGTCAAGACATTGGACTCTATTATTTGTCCAACGCTCTGGTTTGTTTTGGACATATTCATTTTGTCCTGAACGTCTTTTAATTTCTTGTAAGTCGACCTTATCTGTTTGGTCGCGATTGGAAATCGGCTTTGAACTATTATTTGTACGCCATGACAGCTGTTTATTCCGTTCCTCGAAAGGCCGATTGCCCGATGGACCTTGTTTGTTCGCATATGCTTGGTAAGAATGATTCTTTGGTGCATTTGATCGGCTACCTAATTGCATTTCATCTAGGAAAGCTAACAGCGGATCTATTTCTTTAATATTTCGGCATTGAGCTGCCTCTACGACGCGCTCATCGAAATGTGCGACTAAACTTCGGACTATCTCTTCCTCTGGCATCGGTGGACGCAAACAAGCTGCTGCGGCAAACTTACGGTTCGCATATTCTGACCATGTTATTTTGGAATCTGCAATATAATACCCAAATTCAAGATCCTTTCTGATATCTCTTTGTATTTCTACTCCCCAGAACCGAGCTAAGAATCTAGTTTTAAACGTATCCCAGTCACTAATGACGTCTCGACGTGCAGTCCACCAATCTTTTGCATCACTGGTAAGACTTTGGCCTAATAATCTGAAACATAATTCTTCGTCTGCTCCTAGAAATGTAAAATACTCCTCGAGTTCGCGTAAGTAGATCGTAGGTTTTTCCCACGTCTTTCCTGAATAGGTTGGCAGTTTTATCTGTTTAGCTACATATCTTAGAGAGTCATGATGCTCACCTACTTGACCTCCTATTCTTGATTTTAACTTTTTTATGTCGGCTTCCACTCCGATTCTAAGGCTCTCGTGTTTGTGGTTTATCTCTTTTATCTTTTCGTTAGCGAAACGATCTGTCTCTTTAATTTTACTCTTCAACATCTCGAAATCACCCAAGTGTTCATTCCTAATAATGGTTTCAGTTGTAGTGATTTTGTTATTGCATTCTGTAAGATCTGTATCCCATTTATCTACAACCACCTGAACCCTAGTTTCGATTTGCTCGATCTTTTTCTGACTTTGCTGTGTGTGCTCATCAAATTTCTTACTTATTTTAGCTTCAAATGTTGCTTGACTTTCTAAAGTAGTTAAATGAAGTGTGTGCATTGTTCGCTCTAATGACGTGAATTTACTGTCTATTTGTTTTTCAAATTTTTCATTTTGTCTTTGCAGGTTTTCGAGTGCTGCGGTAAAACTGGCCATAGGATTATCTTGGTTTCCCTTTGGACTACTTGACGGACTGAGTAAACTACTGTCTAACTGCATCGTTTCGTCTCTCTCATGAAACCCTGTGTCCCTATTTCTACTGCCAACATTTTTAACGCCTGACGCACCAGGAAACTGGTCTCTACCTTCCATTTTCCTGTATTTTACGTTTGAATAAATGATTTGAAAGGAAATGAGTTTAAACTAAGATTTTGCAAAACAATGAAGTTACGTTATACAATGAATTTACTTGAATTTACTCTGCTATTCAAATGAATTTAATTTTATTTGGAGGAGCCCCACGTTGGGCGCCAAATGTAACTTACTGCATATGTTTCACCAGCTGAAGGCTGGCGAAATTATGCTAGTCCGCGTGAGTTGTTTGTCACGGGTGTGATTTTTGGAGCTCCTCCTAGGAAAAGTTGAAAAAACCCATAAAAACCCTAATACAGACTCGGACAGATTTTATTCTACCAGAGCTGCCTCCCTACAGACTTGGGATATGTTTAACCTTCCAGACTCGGGTACCAGTTATAGCTATACTGTTGCTGTCTAGGCTAAACGCACCGAAGCTGCCTGCTACAGACTTGGGATATGAAACACTCTCAGACTCGGGTACCAATTACAGCTATACCGTTGCTGCCTGAGTGTATCTCACCGAAGCTGCCTTTTAGCTATCAATGATTTTACCTGAAATGCAAATTTATTAAATGAAACAAGGCAAGGAAAATGAAATATAAAGAACAGTTTCCTGGCTTCTAAGAAAATAACTTGCACGACAATATGTCGTGTTGAAAATTTATTTGATTCTGGTGATATTTAAACTGAAACCAAAGTCACCAACAAACTTATAATGATTTTGAATTTAACAAATTTTACTTATCGCTATCTTAACCTATGAGCGTTGTCTATTTTATGTTTTGCTTTCTAAGCTTTCAAATGGTACATTGGAAGAGAATTTAACTGTTTAAATTTAATGGCTTTGCTTTTTGATAACCACTGCTTTAGTAAGTTAACTTTTGACTATCTTTTCGTTTTGATTCTACTACCGCTTTGGCTAGAAGATCTAGAGTTTAATTTGATTCTAATGCTCAGCCGCCGCTTTGGCTGACTGGCTGCAAAGTGATTCTATATGAGACGTGTTCGCCGCTTTGGCTCAACTAACGCTGCTGCTCGTCGTTGCGTGGCCTCTTATATACCTAAAGTGACGTCACGCGTCGCGTGTTGTCCGGCAGCAGTGTGTGTGTGTGTCGTCTGAGTGATTCGGCTAGATGGTCATGCCGAATACGTTACAATACATACGAGACAGGAAAATACACCTTCATGCAATTCTCACACTGGATTATAATTCACAGGTATATGAATGTATGTGCCGTTTATAGAAGCAAAGACAGAGAGAGCCACAATTCCGTTCTGGGAACTATGTCTAACCCGATTTTTGATTCCCACGATTGGACTAATTAAGTAGAGATGATATAAAAATTTGATTTTTTTTTTTTATTCCTACTGGTACTTTAGCAACAAAATAAATCCCACCGCTGCCACCAATTTGTGTTACGTGAGAAGCATGAGCTCGAGCGGAAACTAATATTGACTCACGCAACAACCAAATATTAATATCCACGAAAGAGTGAATGAGTGATCTGACTTGGGTCAGATCAGGTATGTGGGTACGTTGTTGCTGAACCCTATATGGAGTCGTACCATATGTGTAAAAAAAAAAAACGATTGAGGCCTGACTTAAAGAGAATACAAAATAAAGGAAACGAAATAATATGGAGATTAATTGACTGGTAGAAATAAGATATATTCTGAAAACGATTATGGAACAGTTACTAAGGTGAACAATAAGGTTTGACAAATGAAATGACTATGATAATATGTAAACTAAATGCCAACATTGGTGTTATGTTATTGGACTAAACCTCGGGGCAAGGATCCCTAATAATCCTACGGCTAGGGAAATCCCAAAGTCTCAGAGACTGCCGTGATCCGACTCCCGGGTTCATGGAGCTGATTTTAAACCTACCAAACAATAAAATATAAAGTACTATAATCTAGGCTCGGATGATATGCGCGATAATTACACAGATATCCGTAACTCTCTCTCTCTTTGTTGGTTTTGACAATTCTATAATCAAATATCTGGATCGAACTTCGTGACGAGGATCCCTGATAATCCTACGACTAGGGAAATCCCGAAGTCTCAGAGACTGTCGTAGGGTGATCCGAGTCCCGCGCTCGATAACCCAATTTTCAGAACTATTCGTACAGAAATATTGATATGAACAAGATCAGAGTGAGAAAGGGAAATCCCAAAATACTGGAGTTTCTAGTATTGGCTCACCCCGATGATGCACAAGAATTAATGATTACTGATTCAAATCCAGGTGAAATAGTGAAAAATAGCGGCTAGGTAACTATAATTAGGCGAATCGCATCAGGCTGATGACTGATCGTGAAACAAACGGGAGACTTAGCTTTCGTTGTCTGACTGTGATGGAATCGGGAGCCGTGGGGCAGTCCAGGGTGCGTCCTTGTCCCTTCTTTGATGATGCTTTACGGAATTTATATGTTTCGAACTGACGTTATATCGCGATTTCATTATTAATAAAAGGTATGGGGGCAAATACGGGTATTATTATTAGAAGAGAAAAATGAACCTTTTGTTTTTAATAGTTCTGATGGAAAGAAAAAAAGAAAAAAAAAGGAAAATGTGTCCCTCGCACTGAATCTAACACTAGGTTTTATGTGTCTTTTGCACTGAACTATGCTAATCATCTGATTAATGAATTATGAGCCTATCAGGTTTGAGATTTGCTCATTGACGAGGAGGACAAGGCTTTCAAGACCGTCACTTGGAGATTTTTTCGGTACGAGACTCTAGCTTGTATATCACTTCCCCGGGTTCACGTCTACGCGCCTCGCGATTTGACAGACGAAAGACGCTGTTTGCTAAAGAGATGCAGCCAGGTAACCGTGCGCGACAATATGTGTATTAATCCGCGCGGTTAATTAACCAATTAGATGCTTAGTCTCTTCGCGGATGAGTTAGACGCGTCGCATCCTAGGGGAGCTCCTTGGTCCGCGACTCGCGGCTCCCTGTTCCGCCACAGTCGGTTGACAATAACTATTATAAATTTATGCATTCAGATTCTTTCAATAATTGACATACATTCCTCCACTCCTTAGTCTAGTTGTTTTCCTTAATTACGGATGATCACCCCTAATGGGCACCCCTATTTGTTCTTGCGTGATTGCATTATGGATCAGAGGAGTTACGGCCAATCGTCTATTGGTGCATGGTCAGCAAGACTAGATTTGCTGACCTTTCTAGCGCTCCGAGGTGCTATAGGATACATGACTTCGTGGAGAAGATGATAATATTCTAAACGAAAGGGAAATATCATATCATATCATAATGATTTAAACCAATGAGTCCCAACGAATGATAACGATTAGGGGAACCTCAAAGTGCTACGCACTATCGTATCCCTCGCTAAGACTAACCGGCTAACAATCTATAAAGGAAAAGAAAAGGGAAAAAAAAAGGCAATGTGTATAGGTACGCATCGGGTCGTAACACGGGTAAGGCAATCAGTGATGCGTTCAAAGAATTGATAATTTCTCGCTGGGGTATACTGCAAGTGTTACTAACGGACAATGGTACGGAATTTAATGACAAAACGCTTAAAGAATTAGCCACCACCTATAGTCTGGTACATTGTACTACTCCGCCCTACCATCCGCAGGCGAACCTGGTGAAAAGAGTCAATCAAGTGTTGAAAACAATGATCATCTCGTTTCTAGACAAAGATCACTGTGAATGGGATCAGCATCTCAGTGATTTCCGCTTCGCTTATAACACCGCCTATCATTCATCGATCGAAACTAGTCCCGCGTTTTTGAATTCCGGTCGTATACCGCAACCGATAAATTCGCTAAGGCATAAGACAAATGAAAACCTCGCTGTTGCGCAGTTACCACCAAAACTGTGGTCCGATCGTATGGAAAAATTACAGCTGTTACAGGAATGGGTCACCGATAACCTAGATAAAGCATACCGACGACAATCGAAACAATATAACCGACACCACCGTCCCCCAACCTTTGCCGTTGGAGACCTAGTATCAAAAAGACACCATGTATTGTCGTCAGCCACTCAACATATCGCGGCCAAACTTGCTCCCAAATTCCATGGTCCATTCCGCATCTCCCGAACCTGGTCACCCGTAGTGCATAAAGTAAGCGACATACGTAGTGGGAAAGTAGTTGGGAAAATTCATGTTAAAGACCGGAAATTATATCAACCTTTGCCCCCCTCCCCCTGTTCTTTAGCAAAGTACCGCAACCACGGCCGTCTTCCCGCTGTCCCGCTACCACCACATCCTATTGACGTACGACGCCGCCATGGAAGACTGGTGGAAAGACCCAAGGGCCCTACGATACCTGGTTCCGTTTATACGGGATATGGATTCCATCGAGGCCCATTTCCCGGGCTTAGGAGTAGCTATCGCCGAGGCCGTCAGGGCCGTTCAGATAGAACCAGACCCAGTGACAACTGGTCGCGTTCGGGTCGCGCCCGAAATTACCGACACGGGGGTACAAACCTTACCGCCAGCCAGCGCCGAGGTTGAAATGCAAACGGCGACGAAATCCCCGCAGACGAACGAGGTCTCCATTCAAACCTCGCGACCGGTGGGGTGGCACAGCTCCACGCAGACCGGAAGAGACTTGGTGGCTACCAAAGACGCCTCGACCCAGACCCGGCGAGTAACGTTCGCAGCATCCCCACCTCGAGGCCCTATTCCACGCTCAACTGATCGCTCGCCGAGCCCCCCTCGGAGGCGACTTACTAACGTGACGGATGCCGACTTCGAGTTCTATGAATCACGCGCCGCCGATGATACCGCTACCATCTCTTTCCGACCACCGACCCCGCTAACTGCAGAGCCCGAGCCAATGGACTATGAGCCTCAGGCAACACTCGGTGCCTGACCTCGACCATCCACGTCCACGTTACTACGCGACCGATACTCTCGCGAAGGTCCATGGTCAGAGACTCCTCCGGCCTCATACATCCGGCCCGCCACCCGAGAACCGTCTGGGATACCGCCACCCAAAATGCAGCGTACGGCTACTGCCGCCAAACCATCCGCGGCCCGTTGTCACGTACCCGCGCGATCCGTATATGACGACTCGCCCCCAGTGCCAGGCCGGCACGCACCCTTTGGAGCCTGCTGGTGTTGCCAGCAGTATGGCCATCGGCATCGTGCTTGTCCGATGGCCGGGGAGCTAGACCACCTCTTCTGTTATCGGTGTGGGTTGTCCGGGTATAAATGTTCGGAGTGCCCGTATTGTGGAGGGGATTGGGACTAACGACACCTCCGTATCGCTCTCCCACTTTCGAGCTTGAGCTCATTTCTTTTATATTTCAAACAAACATAGCTTCATTTTTTTTTCTTTCCCCTTCTCTCGCCACGTGATTACCGCCTTTGACCTACGGCCCTGAGCCGTCACTGCCGATGTAATTACCGACACGGGTACAATCGCTTCGCGAGGTCGTACCGCAATGTAATAAATATCACTAAAGTTAACCTATCGTCTCCACCTGATTTATCTCTCCCCTTACCACTTTTAGCCCTAGTTTTAAGTCGAAAGCAAAACCAATATCTATCGCTTATCTTTATCTCAGTAAGTTCGTCGTCAGTAAGTCAGAACAATCCAGTATTAATTTTTGTCGCTACCTTATCTTTGATATCTCAAGTTCCTGAGGAGTGTCTTCGTTAACATGTCTAAAAAGTTTAGTCTCCGAGTCACTTGCCGCAGATAACATCTTTGCATATCGCTGTCTAAGTACGGTTAGTATTTTGATAGTAGTAAAGAACAACTTAATACAGCTTCTCGTTCAGTAGCCACACCATGAAGGAAGTCCATTACCTATCGTAAATAACCAGCTGTCAAATACGTAAGTAGCCTACCTTCTTTTTCTTCTCTTTGTTATCTACTGTGCTCAATCAGTCATGAAGTTGCTTGTATCGCTTGTGGTCTAGCTATAACATAGAGGCCTTGCTTAGGCCTCTCTTTAGGAGGGAGGAGTTGTGACGTTGCAATTTTGCAGGCGTCACTAGGATGCCTTCAGTCACCTTCTTTTCAGCATTATCGCGAGAGAGAAATATCGCCGTCTAGACCCTCGGGATACAAGCGACACACTTAGATATTAAGCAATCGAATTAGACTAATTCGGAGTGTTTTTTTGTTAATGTACGATAAGAGAGAGAGAGAGAGAGACGAATTGGAGAATGTCGCTTCCAGAACTTCAGCTCCAAGGAAATCAGCCCGAGATGACCCCACTTATCGCCGACAAGGCATAACTACGGTATGCAGCCGAAGTCCGTATCTCCGAAGGTACTGCTGGAGGTAGTACCGCAACAACTATCGGGAAGGATGTCGATCTTGGTGGAAATATCGCTGAAAGTGAACAGGGCCTGCATACGGCCTCTTATCAGCTGACTACTTCTTATCAAAAAGCGCCTGGCTTGCAACAACGGCGTATAGGATCGTACGATGGCTACGATCTCCCGTTACAGCACCAGCTTACATCTACCGCTCCAGATATTATTACCGACGCCGAGTTGGTCCCGGAAGATTCGTGGCGTAACGTTATCCGGAAGGGACGCGCCGCGTGAGAGTGGGCGACTATAGCGTCCCGCGTGCCTCTGCTAGATCAGGAAAAGGTGGAGATCCAGTTAGGAACACCTAGATGCTACCAGAAGACTGCAGCGAGGTCGTCTCCATGTGAGACTGCCGCTGTGGAGTAAGTCCCGGAAGGATTATTATCGCATGAACGGCACAGCTGCGTAAGAACCAAGATCACATCCTCCCGCCGATCATCACGCTGCTGAGATCTCGCAGAATGGTCGTTCTACCGCTAAGAAGCGCAAGGAACTGCCGCCTAACGTCAGGCAACAAGTCGACGCCTTATATCGCACAGCTGACGGGCTGTGCGGACCGAAAACGTTTTTCGAAGAACCAATGGAATAATTAGTAGATCCTGATAGATTCCCCACCCTTAAACCTACGAATTCGCAAGTCGAAGTACCAAAGAATCGACGACGCTCATCACTTCTACGTTTCGCCTAATAGCGCTTGGACGTGTCTTTAACTTTTCTCTCTCGCTACTCCGCTCGAATATTAAAGTTAAAGTCAAATCAGTTAGTTTGTGTGAACGATCCACTTCTCTTAAGGTAAGGTGTCTTTGTTACAATCGCTTGTAAAGCCACGAAACTATCGCTGAACTTTGGTTTAGTCAGTAAGTTATCGTATCTTTGATTTTTTATGTAACGTGTCGCCCATGGGCCACGTGAATATAAGTCGTAGAATAGGAGTTCAGCGAAAGCACTTCGTAGTTGATTGAGGCCATTCTGAGCATGTTTTGCGCTTAGAAACTATTTGTTTGATATATTAGTCTGATTTCTATGATATATGTAGTTGCTTACGGTTTGCTAAGTTATTTGATAGCTTGTTTTGCTTAAATTCTCACTTTGAGAATATCTGATTTCCGTATCTTTCGCTATCTTTGATTTAAGTGGAATATTATTGCATGGTGTGTCGCTAAAGTATTATCCAACTCCCCGAGGGTTGGCTGAACGTAGTAGTCATAGTTTTAAGTTGTTCTAGTTATTCTTTTTGATTTATTCGTTCTATCTGATTTATTTGCTATCGTTGATTTTCTCTGGTTTCTCTGGTCGTATTTGTTACGTCTAATTCAGTCTGCCTATTTAATCCGAGGTATTATCTCATATTTTTGTCGCCCGATTGATCTTGCAGATTTAATTCGTCAGTTAACTATAAGTCGCACCGGAATATTTCTGATAATCAGATAATTCTGAAGGTTAGTACGAACCCTTGTTAACTTAGTTTGTTGCTTTGCTTAAATTCGTGAGAAACATTTATTGAGCCCTTATGTCACGTAAGAATTGTTCATAACGCTAGCGTCCCGCTATTAGGAAAATTTGCTAAAGAGTATCGTATCGCTCGGTGATACGTAGCCTGGAAAGTAGTTTAGCTTGCATTATATCGCTTTTACGGTGCTCGCTATCTAGCCGGCGTGTTTACGTTTTTTTCTAGACCGCTGCGTCGCATATTAAGGCTCTTTAAATTATATTCCTTTTTCTCTGTAACCAATGTTCTTCCAAGTCTGTGAATTCACATATTGTCTTGAGCTCTAATTTCGCTGCTTATCTTATGTAATGTAGAATCTGTTCTGGCCTAAAAATTGTTATTGCTGCGGATAAGTAAGAACAATATATGAAATCACTGATTTCACTGAAGGAATCCATATCTGGTGTTTTATACTTTATCTGTTAAGTAAGAAGGTGAACCCACCCACTCCACCACTACTTAAGCACATTTGAGCCAACCGTCGCTTTAAGGCCGTCGTTCCGTCACTTATTGCCGAAAGTCGAGTAATATCTGTGAAACGACACGAATGCGTGTCTGGCGCCCAACACTAGCTTCGATTCAATTGATTAGTGCTTTTATAAAGGAACGCCGTAGGGTGCGGAGTTGTACTCTGACAATTCCGTTACAGAATATATAACTATATAATATCATTATGTATAAAATTATGAATATTTTAATTGTCAACAGCGCGATCCGACAGCCATCCGACGGCCATTTTGATTTCGTCGACCCTTTGTAGCTCACTTGGTAACTTTATCAATACAGACCGACCGAATGCGAATTCAGATTCATGCCAAAATCAATAGGGGTCGAGATTTCAATGGCTTGTACCCACGTTTCGAACTTCAAGTCGATCCGTGTCACCGTTCGGTCGAAAACGTGGTCCCAAGCAAGCGTCTAGCGAAAATCTGTGACCAGGAAGAAGGAAAAGAAGAATTTTTTTCATCAACTTTCGTGACTAATATGTCGGAAACCAGTGTACCGATCTCGATCTAATTTATACAGCGAAGTCTTGTGGTAGAGGAATATCTATTTTGAATATATTATCGAATAATAATCACGCGTTCCGAAGTTATGACCAGGTGCTTACAGGTATAAGAGTTCCCCCGAGAAAACAGTCTCGTGGCTAGCTCTCGCCTGCCTACGGGTACTTGGCAGCGATTCGCTGCCGCGAATCTTGATATTTACTAATTCGAACTCTTTCGCCAACTTTGAATTTGCGCTTCCGCTGGCTTCTTTTGATCTGGGGTGCGATTCTGTAACTTTTGCGCTAACTTATCGCATGTGCTAACTTTTTTCCCGATTGTACGCCAATGTGCTTCCCCGCTAGCACCCGTTCACCCCCGGTAGCGCCTATATGCTCGGTTTTCGGGTGTCAACAAGCTGAGGTCGCCATGCAACTGCGCGAGAATCAACAATTGAACCCAAGGAAAACCCGGCTCTATGATGAAGCTCTCGCGATCGAGAGATATTTTAACGAATTTTTATCACCTGCCGTAACGACACTGTCACAGGCCTCGCTAACTGTACCGATCGCGTGTTATCTGAACGAATTCTCAGCGCCTGCCGTTAACGAGACTCTATAATATATTCCTTATTTTTTATCGAATATGTATACTATGAAAATGTTATAATTTCTTATTAAATCAATGTTTCAACTACTTTTCCGATAACTTTCGACCCGGCAATGTAGATGAGAATCGAAATTACAAATAACGAATATCGAGCTTACGTGTATTCTACTCCCCACATAGATAACGTACTTTTTAAATTAATGTTCGTGTAAGTTATGAGCATACGTATCGGGCATTCTACGCTCAATCTTCTATGGTGGTAGATATACTACCGCCAAAACAATCTCATGATTTTGATGAAGTGGTTTTTTGAACAATTTTTGCGTTATACATATTTTCCATTCGAATACCCTTTCGGTACGCGCGTCGCGCAACTAGACACGTATTGTCATTCTTTATGCTGAGTGTTTTGCTCTTTGAATAATTTGGTGCACCGCTTTTGAAGATATATATTGCTGACAAGTAATGACCAAACCTTTTGGGGTAAGTGTCGATTTTTTATTACCTACAAATGATTTCATGGGCATTGAGTAAATGAACGTAGATTCTACGTAGAGGGAAAACCGGCCTAAAACTAGACCCCGGTGTGAAATAAGAAATCGACTAAATAAATGCCTTTAGATGTTGAAAAATGCTTCTATATTCAAAAGAATAGTGTCTCATTTGGCCCCGTAGCTGCAGTTCTTAGGTGGCTCTTTTTGCCTCGATCTCCCCGACATTCAACATGTATAATCCTACTCAAATAATAACGGACTGAAACATAATCGGTATAAAGCTCAGTCCATGTCAACTCGACCAGCGATTGACCCTGCTCGCATTTTTCTTTTAGTTCAACGTTAACTCACGGATAATAGTTATATATATGATAATAATAATAATGACAATACGTGTCTAGTTGCGCGACGCGCGTACCGAAAGGGTATTCGAATAAAAAATATGTATAACGCAAAAATTGTTCAAAAAAACACTCCATCAAAATCATGAGATTGTTTTGGCGGTAGTATATCTACCACCATAGAAGATTGAGCGTAGAATGCCTCATACGTATGCTCATAACTTACACGAACATTAATTTAAAAAGTACGTTATCTATGTGGGGAGTTACAGAATACACGTAAGCTCGATATTCGTTATTTGTAATTTCGATTCTCATCTACATTGCCGGGTCGAAAGTTATCGGAAAAGTAGTTGAAACATTGATTTAATAAGAAATTATAACATTTTCATAGTATACATATTTGATAAAAAATAAGGAATATATTATAGAGTCTCGTTAACGGCAGGCGCTGAGAATTCGTTCAGATAACACGCGATCGGTACAGTTAGCGAGGCCTGTGACAGTGTCGTTACGGCAGGTGATGAAAATTCGTTAAAATATCACTCGATCGCGAGAGCTTCATCATAGAGCCGGGTTTTCCTTGGGTTCAATTGTTGATTCTCGCGCAGTTGCATGGCGACCTCAGCTTGTTGACACCCGAAAACCGAGCATATAGGCGCTACCGGGGGTGAACAGGTGCTAGCGGGGAAGCACATTGGCGTACAATCGGGAAAAAAGTTAGCACATGCGATAAGTTGGCGCAAAAGTTACAGAATCGCACCCCTGGTGTGGTTTGTACACACCTCGATGTATCTGTTTTTCATTAGCTATAGGTATATCGTTCGGTTTCATTCCAATCGTACGATGTTCGGTGTTATATTATACGATGCCATCAAATCCGGTAGAATACCAATCCAATTATGAGGACCTTGGAGTGTGGATTGCTTCCACCTTGTATTTTTCAGTGTTCGATTGCAGCGTTCGCATGCCGAAGCCTCCAAGTTGCTGAATGTCGAATACATGTTGATCCCATTATGTTCCATGAGAGTTTTAAATTCTTCGTTGTAAAATTCCTTGCCCTGATCAACGTGTAGATGTTTCAGTGTGCGACCCGGAGTTAGCACAGATTTCATTGCCACGCTTACGTCTTCGGCATTTTCACTCTTTATCGGTACGGCCCACGCAAATTTTGGAAATATATCAACCACTGCAAGCAATAAATTTGAGCCCGCGTTGACGGATAAGTACGCGGACATGTCCACAAGATCGGCCTGCCAGGTCTCATCCAAATTGGGTATATCGACATAACGTCGTGGATAATTACGCCGAGCTGGTCTATGAAATTCGCGCGCTATTACCGCCTTCATCCTCCTGCATCCGCACCTAATGTTTGGTGTATTCATTCTGTTTGCTATTCAACGAGTTGGCTGGGATGAAAATTCCGTGGATGTAGTGCTTGCTGAGCTTTTCAACGTTATTCTCCAACCGCTTCTCCAGAGATTCATAATCCCCTTTCAGCGCTGCAATCCTTCCTTAAGCCTGGACCCAAATACGTTGATCTTCTCCAAAACTTCCGCTGTGTTCTCGTGCTATCCGGTCATTGAGTTTAGATTCAAGAGCGTCGAGAGCCTGTTGCATGGATTGCTCAAATGTCTTCTTTATGGATCACTCAAGAGCAATATATCATCGTTGTGCAATATCCTCAAGACTTTGCAGAGAAGCGGCATCGGTTAGTTTCTGTGGATGTGCGATATTGCACAATCGTTCATTGTCTATGTCGTACTGGTTATCGATGGTGGTTTCAATCCTAACACCGGGAGGTCCGCGACTACCCACACTTTTGATTTTTCTGCTAGCGAACCGACGACCAAATATGTCTATGATCATTGTTGAATGATCTAGCTCGATTTTGAGCGAATTTCTCAAAGTAGTCCGTTATGACTGAAAACTTGAAGATCAGATCCTACAGCAGCCAATCGAATCTCCAGAACTTCCTTTTTCACCGTTAAAGCGTGAATCTCTTCTGTCGTAGGAGTCTGATGGCGTTGCGTTCCGCTGAAATTGTTGGTATGCTCTCGGTCTAGTCGTGCAGTAAGTTGAGATTCAAATTCGCGAAGTGCTCGTAGCGTGGATTTTGCAAGTGTTTATTCCATAGAATGCTCGAGAACAATCAAGGCTCGCCATGTAATATCTTCGAAACTTTTCAGAGAAACGACGTCGTGAGGTTCCTGTGGATCGGCTGTATCACATAATCGTTTTCCGTCTAGATCGTACTGCTTATCGGCGGTGAATTTGAATCCAACACCCCGACGGCCTCGAACCACGCTTTTTTCAAAGCCGTTGCTCGCCAGCTGTCGTCTAAATATGTCTGTGCTCATTGTTCAACGATCCACGACCGAATGATCATTCTATGATCAATCTCATGCTAATAAATGATTTCCACCTCGCGTAGCTTCTCAATAATGGAGGATATTTCATGAGTGTGGCTGGTATTACCGGCTGCTTGAGATGCCATGAGTAGTCGAAGACGATCGACGAGCTCATTAGGATCATCCCGATCAACATAATTCATGCTTTGCCCCTGCCCAATTTTATAGGTAGGTAATAAACCTTTACTGGATCTTTCTCGGGGTTTTTACGCCGACGGGTCGATGTATGGGGCGATGAAATCTCGATACTTTGAACTTTTTTTCCCATCATGATTGGGACTTTTTTCGGCTTTGTATTATCTCCTATATGCATTCGTTTTCATCACGATTCTCATATAATTTAATTTTTCGCTTTTATTTACAATCGAGGGATCGGGAAACTTTTTGGATAACAATTCAAGCAATCCCAGTGTGTTCCCATAGCTCTTATCGCCCACATATATCTGATCTTCGCCAAATACGATATCCGAATGACCGATATTCATTCCACCGACTAGCTTTCGAACACCATATTTCGTGTCCAAGTTCTTGCGCTCTTCCGATGAGGTAAACATGTTCAAATAGCGCGCCGTCATGACCTCTTTTCTTGACACCAGTGTGCTTGTAGAAGCGACTGCAAACGCACCATCCTGGTTCTTATCATCGTTATCATCATCATAGGCATCATCTGCATCATCTACAGCGGCGATAGCTGCAACATTGTCTCCAATAGCAACGTCAGTTTTCAGGCTCCCTTCAACCGCACTTTTATACCGGGACAATCACGTGAAACCGAATGGATCCATGTTACCGGACAGCGGATATTTCGTATTTTTAGCAGGTCAACCACTCGTTGCACTGAAAACCCCTAGGGTGATTTTGGCGTGCGGTCGATGAAACTCGGCAGCCATTGTTGGACATTGTTGTTGGAAACCGGCTGACTGTCAGTACATCGCGGAAGGTAGACATGTGGGGTTATGTTCGCTTATTTTAAGCAAATGATAAATGAAGTGAATAAAACCTACGTGAATAAGTTATTGATATTTATCAAAAATCGATCAATCAGTTTTAAATAATATCATAGTACAATCAACGAATTAACTTAAGCTATAACTGCAAATTAATTAGAATCAAAGAGTTCATCGAGAACAACCAATTCCTTGATTGTATTAAGATATCATTCAGAACTAATTGATAGATTTTTGATAAATATTCATAGCTTATTCACGTAGTTTTTATTCGCCTTATTAATCATTTGCTTAAAATAAACGAACATAACCCCACATGTCTACCTTCCGCGATGTATTGACAGTCAGCCGGCTTCTATCAACAATGGCTGCCGAGTTGCATCGACCGCGCGCCAAAATCACCCTAGGGATTGTTCAGCGCAACGAGTGGTTAGCCCGCTAAAATGACGTCATATTCGCCAATATTCGCTTTTCGGTAGCATGGATCCATTCGGATTCACGTGATTCTCACGGTATATCATTATCATCATCATTATCTTCATCATCATTATCTTCATCATCATCAGAAGCATTCTCATAATTTTCTGTTTTCACAAAATCTTCCGTCTTCTCTGTCTTAACCGAACCCCCCGGCTCCATTTTCACTTCTCGCTTTATTAGTAGCCGCTGCTGCTGCTCCGATGAATCTACCAACTTATGCAATGGTGTAACCAGAGGTTTGAAGATTTCACTTATAGCCTGCTCACTTGTGTCTTTCCCCATTTCGATCATTTTGTGTTCACGTCGAATGATGTCGCTAGCCCTTGCTATTTCTCGCAGCACATCGTTTTGCTTACGTATCTTGGAGCTCTCCATGCTGCCCGTTTGATCGATGTGTTGTGACTGTATGCGGTTTATTGGTGATTCAGATTTATAAAGCAGTCGAAACCTCTCCTATATCGTCCAGCGTTAATCTCGCTGTCTCTGTCGATGGTTGCAAAACTATATCTGCCGTCATTCCAACATGCCAGGCACAAATCTTTAAATTGCTGATAGGTTATATCGATGTTCACGTGATCAGCGTGGATATGTTCCGAATTCATCTCATGTTGACGAAAAAGAACCAACAAGTTTGCATTATCACGCACCAAATGTTCTGGAATTCGGGCATATGTTTGACAAAGATAAAAACTATCGACATCTCTGTGTCGCCCTATGCAGAAATAGGCTCTGATATTATCCTGCTTCTCACAGGCCACGTCATCAAGAATCATAATCGAGTTGGGATGCTCATCTTTCGACGCTACAACCTCCTTGTGCTCATCAAACGGAAAATAACCCATCCCCTCGACCGGTTTCAACAACCTCTTTAACAACTCATACTTCGACTGATTGAGAGATTTTGAATAGACGTACACGTTCTCAAATCGAAGGCCATTAGCGTGGTTGAGCAGAGTGAGACGGGCGTTAGTTTTGCCGCAATTCGAAGGTCCGCAAAAAACAGCCCTCACACTATTTGGCAGTAGGGCCTCGTGTCGTTTCCCTTCTGCTTTTTTCGCCCAACAAATTTATTGAAATTGGCAATGGGTAGTTTAATTGTTTTATCTTGAATCAAGGGACTCGGTAGAGTCTCGCGCCAAGTGCAATAAAAAATAAAATATATATATACACAGTATAGGTAATACGCCACGCGAGACTCGACGAGTCTTCATACCCGTACGGGAGCTGGCCGGCGTGGTGGGAAGACAGTATTCCCCTCACATCTTGCACCTCACGAAATTCACAGGATTGAAATATTTATCTCAGATTGTGGGCAGGAAGAGCTTTCATTCAAGTCCGACTTCGATTGAATCAGTGTACGGAGAGCTCAGATATGATTATTTCAAGTTTCGGAGTACCCGTTTCGGTCGAAATTTTTCGTCATCATCAACGCCTTCAGCTAGACTCAGTCTACTGAAGCCATGTGGATGAGAATTAGGAAAAAGTGGCCACCACTAGACAGCAGAGATATGAGTACTCAGCATTAGTTGTCAGATGGCGCTCTTGTCGATGCTGATGACGTAAGATCGAGAGTCGATTGCCCAAAACAACGGACAGGACAGACGGACTACCGAGATTCGATTCTAGGTCCTGAGACAGAGCCGTCAGTTCTGTTCATATTCGTACATCGTAACATTCTACAAATTTTCGTCTGTTTTATGCTTCGTATACTCACTTATTATCATAAAATTCGCATTTGAAATGGAGAGCGAAATTATAACAATCTCTCAAGAAATGATGAAACGCGCAATTTTGAGGTTGGGTTATAGGTACGGTTATTGAATCGTATGAAGTTCAGTCTACAATATGAATAAATAAGTGACAAAGCTTTCATTCAACGTGGCACGTCTTCAATATATTATCATTTATTTCCAAATATTTTCGTATATTTAATGGGTCAAATATATCATATTCAGTACATGCGCACAAAAACATACCTCTACAGTGCTTGAAAATTAGCAACGCATGATAGCGTGTGTCATTATTTCAGGCTTTTGTGCTTTCAACACATTTGAATTATACTACTACATTCAACATTACTGCTTATCAAGAGACTCAGATGGTTTGAAATGCATCACCGTACATGCATTGAGATACTTATAGAAACAATTGGCAGAATGTTGACCACCGACCGAGGATCTAGGGAAACCCAATCGAGCGAATGTAGCAAGCGAGCACAATTATCAGGTAGTTTTTATATTATAGTACCACATTTAACATTGATGCTTATTGAGGGATTTAGATGATATAAAATGAGTAGATAAACAAGGCGGGTTCTGGATCAACGCGAGTTAGTGCACCCGTACACGTACGCACACACACGCACCCTCTCGTGTCCGTGTGAGGGTGGTGGAGGAGGGGAGTCTGAGTCACGCTCGCGGACCCCTGATAATGACGTCACCCCTCAAAATGACGTCACCCCTCAAAATGACGTCACCCCTCTAAATGTCGTCTCCCACCCTCAAAATGGCGTCTCCCACCCTCAAAATGGTGTCACACACCCTTAAATCGACGTCACACACCCTTAAATCGACGTCACATACTCTTGAATTAACGTCACACAGCCTCGAATCGACGTCACACGTCCCAACTCCTGCGTCAGAGTCTTCTAGAGTCTTCTAGAAGCTTCCCCAAGGTCATTCTGGAAGCTTCGGGCAGGCGCACAGTTCCCGGAATTATTCGGCACCCTGTGAGAAGTTCTCTTCGGATCGAGTTACTTGGGAATGCAAAAATATGATCATCGGATCGAGTTACTCAGCAATTGGCCTAATGATTCTCAGAAGAATAGTTCTCGGAATAACCTTGGACTCTGGAAAGATCTAGAAAATTAGTGGAGGGTTGTCAGCTATATAAGAGCCAAAAATTCAAGGATGAAAATAAGTCTCCAACCGATCTTCGAGTAATGCAGAATAACCTGCAAGAGCAGCAAAGAGAATTGAAAATACGATTACATATACTGTTGCGACATATTGAAGAAGTGAAAAGTCCAATCGACGCCAAGTCTAATCTGAATCAAATCACAGGCCGACTAAGGAATATCAAAATTTGAAAACAGCATGGACTTCACGAAGCTCAACAAAATCGGTCGGCTAGAGGAGTTTCTTCCAACGAAGAAATCAATGGATTTGGAAGTGTTCAGAGACTACCGAATCAGCAACATCCGCAAGGTTCAAACCAAATTTGGTACCAGATTCATGGTTGATGTGGATGACAGCTTCTCGGTATTTCTACCAGCTCGGATGACGAAAGTACTGACCGACGACGCGGATATTCTCCAGAAGATGACGGTAGCATGTGAAGAGGATAAACTTCTGATGCGTTACCTTGGCGGACAATTCAATCAAATTGAATTCAACGGAGTGTAATTCACTTTGTAAACTGAATTTACTTTTCTTAACTTTCATATATTGCTGTCATAAGCCTACACTTGAATGAAAAATATGATTACTAAACGTATTATATGAATAATATTCCCACAAAACCTGTCTACTATTATTTCAATATGATCCCTTCACCTTATATTATAATATATAAATAAATACTTAAAATAATTTTTAGGATTCCAACAGAAATACTTATTGAAATATCAGAAGATTAGGTTACGACAGTAACATTGCGTTATTTGAAATAAAAAACGTGAGAAACAGCTGTAATATTGTATTTTAGTTCAAACTATTGAATAGGATAGTTGGGATGACCGGTGTGAGATAAATACAGTCGTTTTCCAATTCTAGGAACCTGCATAAGTTTATTGAATTTAATTCAATTATCGATATAATATACCACAGCTACATAACTTACACGTAGGTATGATTACTTTTACAACGAAAGTGCAATTATTGACACATTTTCGTCAAATGCAGTACGGCTTACGCTTAGGTATGACTACTTTTACAATGAAAGTGCAATTATTGACATATCTTCATCGAATGTAGTACAGTCCCTAGCAGATTCGATTACACTCAAAATAATGCGCGGAAGAAAGTAGCAAACAGGTGATAATTTTTGGAAAAATACCAATGTACGGTGTAAATGACACGGTGTATCTCTGAATTTCTCACACTTATTTCACACACTCATTTTTTCATTCTATTTCACAAACTAACTTTGATGTAAAAATAGTGTGAGAAATTCAAAAAACATACGGTGTAATTTACGATGCATAACAGAGTTTTACCAAAATGTCACTGTCGTTTTAAACCCAAACGGAAAAGCATTGAAAAAATATCGGTGTACTCGAATCTGCTAACATGACTTACGCGTAAGTACGACTACTATTACTGTCTTTACTTTATTGAACGAGATTCATGCATCTTTTGAACCAGTATAGATCGCCGACTCTTTCCAGCTTCGCTAGACATCCCAGGTAGTCGATGTACACTTCAGAGTCTGGATGTACGACTACATCCATGAGCAGTACCGATTGTAAGATAGTCAACAATTCGGCCGTCGGAGCGGATCTGGTGATCCACTCGTCGGGTACTCGGATGTTAAATATGCGTTGATTCGGTTCTGAAAAAAATTCAAAAAGGATCAACGTTTAAACAAGGTTCATAACAGTATATAGAATAACGTGTACAAGAACTGTTTTCATAAAAGAAAATAATATCTAACACTCACTCATATGTAACATCGCGTTGGTAGATCGATAGAATTATTATCTCTGATAATTGATGACGTTGTAGATCGATAAAATATTGATGACGTTGCGTTGATAGATCGATAGAATATCTCTGATGATGATGGTGGTAAAGAAGATTTTATCCCAGACGAAGGCTAAACAAAGTAACAAAATTTCATTGACGCACATAACTCATGATTTAAAAAAAAACAACTCTACTGTTATCGTTATTCGTTCAAAACATATTCTTTACTCGAATTAAATCATAAAATATTTGGATTCACTTTCTATGTTATATACAGCGTGATTCTCAAGTCGCGGAAAAGATTTCACATGCAGATTCCTTATCAAAATCTAAGAATAAAGTTCCTTATCAAAAACTTCAAGGGACCGCTCGTTCTTGAGTTATAGAAGGTTTAGTCAACCCTATCAGACGGCCGTAATGTGACGTGCTCAGTCTCGTAGCAATCCTGAAAAATTGATAGTACCCGCGTCGCATGAACTTTGCCTGAAATTTAGTTTCTTATTCCGTAATTTTTAGTCCTTACGTCGTCCGGTCGGTCATTCTCCTGCCCTGCGTCGTTCGCCCCGTAGTTGACGTTGTCCAGGTGGTCAAACTGTTGACTTACGTTCCCCAGGTTGTCCGCTTCGTAGTTTTCACTCTTGTTGTCTTTGGGTTGTTGATTTCCGTCCTCCAGGACTTTCGCCCCGTAGTTGACGTTGTCCAGGTAGTCAAACTGGTGACTTACGTTCCCCAGGTCTTTTGCTTCGTAGTTTTCATTCTAGTTGTCGTCAGGGAGGTGATTTTCGACCACCAAAATTCTTACTACGTTTTTGATGTTGTCCAGGTGTTCGAATTGATGACTTTCGATCCCCAGGTCGTCCGCTTCGTAGTTTCACTTTCGTCCCGTAGTTTACGCCGTCCAAGTAGTCAAATTAATGACTTGCGATCCCCAGGTCGTCCGCTTCGTAGTTTTCACTCTCGTTGTCCTCGAGATGTTGATTTCCGGGATCCAGAACTTTCGCCCCGTAGTTGACGTTGCCCAGGTGGTAAAACTGGTGACTTACGTGCCCCAGGTCTTTTGCTTTGTAGTTTTAATTCTAGTTGTCGTCAGGACGACCTGGAGATCGAAAGTCATCAGTTCGAACACCTGGATATTGTCAAAAACGTAGTGAGAATTCTGGAGGTCGGAAATCACCTGCCCGATGACGACTAGAATAAAAACTACCAAGCAAAAGACCTGGGGAACGTGAGTCACCAGTTTGACCACCTGGACAACGTTGACTACGGGGCGAAAGTCCTGGATCACGGAAATCAATAGCTCGAGGACAACGAGAGTGAAAACTACGAAGCGGACGACCTGGGAAACGTAAGTCACCAGTTGGACCCCCTGGACAACGTAAACTACGAATCGAAAGTCCTGGATCACGGAAATCAACCACCCGAAGACCACGAGAGTGAAAACTACGAAGCGGACGACCTGGGGATCGGAAGTCATTAATTCGAACACCTGGACAACGTCAAAAACGTAGTGAAAATTTCGCTGGTCGAAAGTCACCTGCCTGACGACAACTCGAATGTAAACTACGAAGCGAAAGACCTGGGGAACGTAAGTCACCAGTTTGATCACCTGGACAACGTCAACTACGGGGTGAAAGTTCTGGATGACGATAATCAACAACCCGAAGACAACGAGAGTGAGAACTACAAAGCGGACGACCTGGGGCACGTAAGCCACCAGTTTGATCACCTGGACAACGTCAACTACGGGGTGAAAGTTCTGGATGACGATAATCAACAACCCGAAGACAACGAGAGTGAGAACTACAAAGCGGACGACCTGGGGCACGTAAGCCACCAGTTTGACCACCTGGACAACGTCAACTACGGGGCGAACGACGTAGGGCACGAGAATGACCGACCGGACGACGTAAAGACTAAAAATTACGAAATAAAAAACCGAAATTTTAGGCAAAGTTCATGCGACGCGGGCACTATCAATTTTTCGGGATTGCTACGAGACTGAGCACGTCACATTACGGCCGTCTAATTGGATTAACTAAACCTTCTATAACTCAAGAACGAGCGGTCCCTCGAAGTTTCTGATAAGGAACTTTATTCTTAGATTTTGATAAGGAATCTGCATCTGAAATCTTTTCCGCGACTTGAGAATCACGCTGTATAAGAAACAGTATGTTGCACTCACTTTTGAAACCGCACTGTTCATTCTTCGCTGACGAAAAATTGAATGAGCTGTCGGTAGTAGATGGCCAGCCTCTTTTATATGTCCTGTTGTTTAGGGTTTAAATTGTGAATACGATAGTGCACTCGAAAATACGTCTCGAAAGTTCGACGCATGGTTCACACTTATACCCCTTGTTTGTAATTGTAACTAATACGATAGAAAAAGGCGCACGGAACTTCCACGCCGATCAAATTGCATTTGATTAGGTTCGGCTTCGCGAGCATTCTCTAAGAATAAACATTACATTCGATTAGGTTCGGCTTCGCGAATATTCCCTAAGGATAAACCATAGTTCTAGAACGTTCGTGAACATTTTTTTTCAACGAAATGTAGGTTTAATTATCCTTTACCAAACAGGCCTACGCAGAGGAAATAAGCTCGATCGTTTGCTTGATATCATTTCACTAGCTATATATGACTTTCTTCGAGAATATCCAATAAAAAGGGTCCTCCTGCATAGGGATCAAATTTCACACTTCTCAGAATTTATCGATGATGTTGGTCTATAAAAAGATCCCCCTCAGTATTCAGGAACCATTCACACTCAAACTTTTGCAGCGTATAATAGTATAAAATGGACTCGGTCAAATGTCTCAAACTTATCAACATTATGCAAAATGCTTATGAAATTCTGAAAAAGAAATCATCGACTACGGAAACGCAGAAATGGATTAGATTTGGAACTCAAAACATCAGGCTATTGAATAAAATTTTAAGAAAGACCGCTTCAATGGTCGGAGAAAAAACGAGAATTTTGACAACAATAGGAATCTTAAAATCATTGAAAGCGCGGTTTGAACAGTGTCGAAAAATAGGGGAAGGTGTCAGAAGATCGAGGAGAAGTGACAGAGAAAAGTGGGAAGATTTAGAGTCAGCTTTCAAAGGAAGAATAAGAACTGGGATCATAGCGAATCTACAACACAAAGATCTGAAACATTTTCTAGATGATTCGAAAAAACTAATCATATCCAGATTGAAGAGGGTTCTCCGGAAAGAGGGAAACTTGAAAGTGGAGGTAGTGTTGTCCTGTAAATTCGGTACTGTAAAAGGCGGTGAAATCATCGAAGAAATGAAGTTTTTCAATACCAAAAAATGAAGCTATCCTACCAGCGACGAACATTGATGAATGGTTTGAAGAGAATGTGACGGTAAAATTACTGGTCAAGATGGAAGACTTCCAGGAAAAGGACTCGGGATGGTCTTTGCATGAAATTATAAATATGGCTGTGAACATCAACAAATACGTACCACTGCGTGGAGATATATCCACTTACACACACTTACCAAAGTATATACAAGATAAAAAGGCAGTGGTAAATATTATGAACGACGATCCGTACTGTTTTTTATGGTCAGTCACAGCAGCTCTTCACCCAGCAGGTCTGAATGTGAATAGAACGACTTCTTATCCACACTTTAACTCAGTGCTGAGGTATGAAGGTTCGAATTTTCCCATGAGTCTCAACGAAATTTCGAAATTTTAAAAATTGAATGGTTTAACGATCAATGTTTACGGTATAGATGAACGTGAGATAGTACCAGTTTATTTGAGTCGAACGAAATCAGATACGTCTACCATACATCTTCTTATGTTAGAAACTGACATTGAGTCAAATGAAATTGATGACGTTGACGATACAATATATCATTTTGCATGGATCAAAAATTTGACCCGACTGTTGAGTTCACAGATTTCGAAACACAAAGGTCATACCTGGTTTTGTGATAGATGTTCGAGTCATTTTCAAGATGAAAATTGTTTAGCCAAACACAGGTTAGATAGCGCGAATTTCAATAAATGTAGAGTGATATTACCGGACGAAAAAGATAAGATCTTGAAATTCAAAAACTTCAAACATAAAGAGAATGTTCCGTTTTGTATTTACGCTGATCTGGAATGTCTCTTGCAACTGGTTAACGATACGTCTGAGTCTGAGAATAGGAGGGTGTATGAGAAACATGTCCCACACAGTATTGCCTACTATTTACATTGCTCCTTTAACGATTCAGTTTCCAAATTTAGAATCAATCGTGGAAAGGATTGTATAGAATGGTTCGTAAACGAGTTGGAAGAATGGGCTCAATCTTTGGAACTTTATTTCAAGCGTGTCGTACCTATGGAATCGTTGAGTCATGACCAGAAACAAGCATTTCATTCGGCTAAGACTTGTCACATTTGTGAAAAACCATTCAGACCTCAAGAGGTGAAACATCGCGATCATTGCCACTTCACAGGCAAATATCGTGGTGCAGCGCATGAAGGTTGCAATTTCAATTACAAAGATTCGCATATCATTCCGGTGGTCTTTCATAACTTATCGGGTTACGACTCACATTTCCTGATTAAAACGTTAGCAACATCTTTTGAAGGTTCAATGAGTCTCTTACCGATCAACAAGGACAGATATATATCCTTCACAAAGAGTGTGAAAGGTACATCTATACATTTCAGGTTTATTGATTCGTTCAGATTCATGCCGAACAGTCTAGAAAAATTAGCGTCTTATCTAGATGACGAGCAGAAATTAATCACGCGTAAATATTGCGGAAGCGACGAAGAATTTCAGCTGTTGACGAGAAAAGGTGTATTTCCCTACGAGTACGTGGAGAGTTGGGAAAGCCTTGAAGAAACACAGTTACCTCCCATAGAAAAGTTTTATTCAAAATTAAATGATGTGGGTATTTCAGAGGATAATTATTTACACGCGTGTAATGTTTGGCAAACTTTTCAAGTCAAAACTTTGGGTCAATATTCGGACTTGTATCTGCAAACGGATGTGCTCCTTTTAGCGGATATTTTTGAAAATTTTAGAAGTAATTGTTGGTCCACTTATAAGTTAGATCCGTTACATTATTATACAGCGCCGGGCCTTTCGTTTGACGCGATGCTCAAGTGCACGGGTGTTGAACTCGAGCTCCTAGTCGACATTGATATGTTGATGTTTATAGAAAGAGGCATTCGCGGCGGTGTAGCTCAATGCTCTAATAGATACGCTAAAGCTAACAACAGATACATGGGGACAGCATTCGATCCGAATCGAGAAGAATCGTACCTCATGTATTTCGATGTTAATAATCTATATGGTGCAGCTATGAGTCATTACCTACCGTATAGTTCCTTCGAGTGGATGTCGAATTTCGAACAACTCGATGTTTCAGATGTCTCGGATGAATCTTCCATCGGTTACATACTTGAGGTAGATTTAGAATATCCGCGAGAACTTCAGAACTCTCACAAAGACTTACCGTTGTGTCCGGAGCATTACATCCCACCTCTTTCGACTTGCAAAAATTCTAAATTAACAACTACCCTTTTCCCAAAACAGCAATACGTCATACACTACAAGGTTTTGAAGCAGTGTTTGAGTTTAGGTATGAAGTTAACGAAAATCCATCGAGTATTGAAATTTAAGCAAGCACCGTGGCTCAAAAAATATATCAACTTGAATACTGAATTGCGTAAGAAGTCCAACAACAACTTTGAAAAGAACTTTTACAAACTTATGAATAACGCTGTTTTCGGGAAAACCATGGAAAACGTTAGAAAACATAAAGACGTGAGACTAGTTACAAAGTGGGATGGGAGATACGGTGCGAGAGCGCTTATCGCGAAGCCAAATTTCCATAGCCGTACTATATTCGGTGAAGATATGACGATAATCGAATTAAATCGAACGAAAATTAAATTCAATAAACCTATATACGGAGGATTTTCTATTATGGATCTCGCTAAAACTTACATTTATGATTTTCATTATAATTACATAAAAAGCAGATTTGGTGACCAAGCAAAGCTTATGTATACCGACACGGATAGTCTCATATATCACTTTACCGTACCTGATATATACGAGCTCATGAAACGCGATTTGGACCGATTCGATACCTCCGACTAACCTTCGGAAAATATTTACAAGATGCCGCTGGTGAACAAAAAAGTACTGGGATTAATGAAAGACGAAAATAATGGAAAGATAATGACTGAGTTTGTAGGCTTAAGAGCTAAATTATATTCCTTCAAGGTTTTAGGTGAAAATAGAGAGACGAAACGAGCCGAAGGAGTCAAGGGATCTACGTTAGAAACTATAACTTTCAACGACTACATCGAATGTGTCTTGCAACACCGGAATTTGGTAAAGAGTCAGAATTTAATTCAAAGCAAGAATCATCAGCTCATACGGTGTCGCAGAGGAAGATAGCGCTGAGCTGGAACGACGACAAGAGGATCATATTTCCTGATACCACCGACACGCTTCCGTGGGGTTATGATACATGTGAATAAACTGTACATAGGTGTGAAATAAAGACTGATTTATTTATTCAAAAAATCTTACAAGTCAGTTTCATTGATCCAACTGTTATGTGTATTGTTAAAACCTAACCACTTAACATATAGTCTTTTTCCACGTCTCTTGAGCACCTTCTCCACCAGGCAGATGTCGGAATTCTTAACTTTGAGAAGTTCCTGTTCGTAGAAGCCACCCGCTATAGGCTGATCCTGATAGTCTTCAAGCTTGTACGTTACTGGATCAGTATTGACTACTCGTATAATCGTGAATATTTCAGTCGTCCAATTTGGTGTATATCCTTTCTCGAAAACATTCTTCTATTTGCTGATTCGCACTTTATCTCCAACTTTGAACTTTGTCGGTTTAACAGATCTGACCCGAACTTTTTGGTATACAGTCTGCAATAATGTCCGCTCGTTTCTAGGGGTAACGTCCTTTGGCTTCATGCGAATAGTCCGATGTTTAGAGTTGTTGTAAGCCGAAACTAAATCAGATAAAATGTCTATCCAATTGTAATTCCCTTGCAGACTGAACCGCATCCACATTTTGTTTTTCAACGTACGATTGAAGCGCTCACAGATCGATGCCTTCAAGTTACTAAAGGTTGAGTATAGTTGAATGTTATATCGTCTCATGAGAGAATCGAAATTTGAATTATAAAATTCTCCGCCTCTGTCAACGTGTAAGTTCTTCGGGGTACGTCCCTGTACGAGTACAGATTCCATAGCATTCGCGGTATCTCTACCGGTCTTACTCTTCATTGGTACGGTCCAAGCATACTTTGAGAATATATCGATGACGGTGAGCATATATTTGTAGCCTTTATTTCCTCCCGCGTACAGTGTCATGTCAACGAGATCCGCTTGCCAGGTTTCATCCAAACCACGAACATCCACACGACGACGCTGGTAGTTCTTTCGAGCTGGCCTATGCAGCTCCCTCACGAGCGCTAACTTTTTCTCGTCTATTTTCCAACACCGCTAGGCTGGTGTTCAGCTCGAAAATGATCTTGGCGGTGCGAGTCGACAAGTCTTGTACTGCTTCAATATCAACACCTAGGTTCCGCAGAGCATACGTTATGCGAGAGTCCAAGACATGTATCATTGTGAGGATTTCGTTTCTCACAACGTCGATCTCGTGGCGCATGAGGTTCATAGTGACAGCGTCGCCTTGCTGCACAGGATTGGCAACGTTGCACAGTCTCTTATTATCTACATCGTAATGTCCGTCAACGGTGAATTCAAATCCAACACCGGGAGGACCACGGCTGCCTGCAACTGCGCTCTTGTCCAACTGTCGTCCAAACACATCGCCGCTCATCTTGGAAATGACGGTGGAAACGATGGGAGGTTGATTAATAAATGATACCAGCTTCACGCAATTCTTCGATTATCGATACGATTTCGTTGGTGTGACTCGAGTCGCCAGCTGCTTGAGAAGCTAAGAGCAAACGAAGACGGTCCACCAGCTCGTTGGGGTCGTCCCAGTGAACGTAATCCGTTCCTCTACCTTCTTGAGCAACCATGAGCTGTGGAAGCACACCTCTGCCCGTGTGTGGAAGTGGTCCGATGGCGATAAACTTTTTAAACTTGAGGTTATCCACTGCTCTAATAGCTTGATCACTTCTGTAGTATTTTCGATGTGCGTTAGTAGCAAATACGGTTTGTTTATAATTTTTGATATCATCTGAACTCACGTGAGTCTCGTCGGATATCTTTTTGAACAGTAGTTCCAACAAACCTTTGGTCATTGTATAACGCTTGTCACCCACGTAAATAAAGTCACTCTCAAAACTTATCGGTGCGTCACCCATCATTAACCTACCGTCAGCAAGTATGCGTACACCGTACACGATATCTAGATCTCTTTTGCTATTCGCATCTCGTAACATTCCCAGATACTCGTTGCTAACCTCATCTTGTTCAAGAGGCTCTTCCGTCGGCTGTATAGTCGTATCCTCATCTGCTGTTAAAAAGGAATCATTATCTTTTCGAGGTTCATCTTTGATCGGCTCTTCTTTGATGGGCTTGGAAACAGTTTGAGAAACCTCCACCAGTTGTTGCAGCGGAGTTACTACCGGTATGAAAGCATCGTTCATCGTCTGCTCAGCGGTCTTCCCACCCGACTTTATCATTCTGTGTTTACGTCGAATCGACGCGCTGGCTTTAGCGATGCGGCACAACACTTCTTTTTGCTCGCGAATACCTTGCATGTTGACGCAGGGGTACCCGAGAGGCTACTGATTCCCCTTACCCGAATATTCTCAATTTATGCTCACGAAACAGTCAAACCCCTGTTTGTATCTACCGTCATTTAACTCACTGTCCTTGTCTATCACCCCCTCACGGTCTGGTGCCTTGTCGTGGTGAGGGGGCCTACTTACCTTGATGATCCCTGGGGCTGTGCCGGCCGGAGCTCGTCTCCTGGCAGGTCCTACCAAGCCGGAGTGGCTCAGGGTGAGAGGCAAAACTAAATTCAGACCACGTCCAAAGCTACGGTGTTAGATCACGTGCCTATGGCTGCACGGCCGCAGGGACGTTAAATGGTGCGGTCGCGAACGTTCACTCGGGGTACCTGCTGAAACCCCGTTTTATCTAGGCTTACCCATGCACGGCGGCTCTGCATGGGTGGACTTCTTTTCCGACCATTACGTGGGAACAGATATGGATAAAAAAACAAAAAAACAAAAATAAAAATCAAAATCAAAACACAAACAAAAGTCAAACTAAGGAAAAAGAAAAAGAAAAAGAAACGCATGAACCGTACAATGAAGCTGAGACTGTGACTGAAATGGAATATGAGAACGTGAAGGCAAATGTAAGAAGTGCTAGCATTGCTGACCTGGATAGCAATGGCGGCGACGGGGAAAGTGTTCGGTCCAGATCGCCGACTATGGGTGGGTCTGTGGGTGGGGGACGTGGTGCGGGACGCGGCTCGGGACGTGGCGCGGGTCGAGGTGCGGGACGTGGTGCGGGACGTGGTGCGGGTCGTGACGAGGGGCGCGAGATCGGTTTCCCTCCCTTGACTTCCTTTCCGGCGCTGGCCGGGACCTCCTCGACGTCCTCCTTCCGGCAGCCTGCAACAAAAAAGAGAAAAGAACATGATAGTAGTAGTGATGACGCTACAGGACCTGAAAAAGAAAAAGAAAAACAAAAAGAGATTGAAGAAAATGTAAACGAAGATGCTCTGGTACGATTGAGAATAGAAAGGGCGAACTTGGAGAGATTTTTATTCGATGTGGGAAACAGAGTTTTGAGGCCGGCTGCGGCGACAATTCTAGAAAAATGGCGCTTCATGGAGAATCTTCTCTAAGACGTTTATATTGAGAACCGAAAGCTGAAAGTCGCAAATCAAAAAAATCTCCTGACCACGGCCCCTATCACCTACGCGATGGCGGCGGGCACCTCCGCTGCGCGCGGGGGCATGCCAGGGCTTACCGATCGGCAGACAGTCACCAACCAAAATAATAGTAAAAACGAAGTTTTGATCATTACACCGGCCGGAGAAAACGACAAGCGTACTAGTGAACAAATCAAGAAAACAATTACCGACCATCTAAAGAAATCAACGAAGCAATTAAAAGTTGTAGGTCTTCGACAGATGCGCAGTCCGGGTGTTGTTCTGGAACTCGACGGTCCAAATGACTCCCGAATTGTTGAAAAAGCTGGTCTGGAAAAAATCGATCTAAAAACCAATAGACCTAAAAAGAAAGAACCGTCAATTATATTCTATGACGTGGACAAGGCCTGCACGAGGGAAAAACTGCTACAAGATATTGTCAAGAAAAACTTTGAGGATCTCGACGAAAAGGACCGAGAAGAACTGAAAAACTCAATTAACTTTAGAACTAGTTTCAAAGGTCTGAATGACTCTGTAAACTGGGTAGCACAGCTGCCCGGTAAATATGCCACCGAACTGATTCGAAAGGGCCGTATCTTCGCCCAGTGGTGAACATATCGCGTCCAGGAATTTCTAAACATAGTTCGATGCTATAATTGCAATATGTATGGCCACGTCTCAAAGTTTTGTGAGGTTAAAGATCCGCTTTGTACAAACTGTGCGTCAGACAGGCATCTTGCGAAAGATTGCAAAACTCGCGAAAGCAAATGTCCAAACTGCGTTCGCGCAAAACGAAAAGAAGCGGTACACTATGTAATTGCGGACAAGAACTGTCCTGAATATCTTCGTCAAGTGCAAATCTACTGCGACAGAATACAATGGCACTGAGACTAGCCCAAATCAATGCCCAACGGTCTCGCGCCGCCGCGGCTGACCTGGAGATTATGTTTGAAGAGCAACGCCTAGATTTATTACTCATACAGGAGCCTTATGTGCAACGCGGGCGTGTTGTGGGGTTCACCGGACGGAATATCAAAGTAATTCAACCTGAGTCGCAATCCCCGTGGGTTGCGGCAATCGTTAATACCGGACGAATCGAAGTATTCCAAAATCTACAATATGAATCTGATCACATCTTACTTTTACAAATAAGAACTGCATGCAGTTCATTTTATATATTCAATATTTATTGTCAGTTTTCTCTACCTATTGAACCTTTTATACAACAGCTAGAACATGCCCTACAAAATCTGGACACTCAACGAATCCTGATCTGTATGGATTCTAATGCTAAGTCTCCATGGTGGTTTTCGGGCTCCTTGGACCAGCGTGGTCAGGTACTGGGGGATCTGATTGCATCACACGATTTATCTGTTCTGAACGAACCGCACAAAATCTTTACCTTTGAATCCAGTCTGCACGCGACAAACATTGATATTACATTATGTACTGCGCCCCTATTGGCTGAATTAAATAATTGGAATGTCCATGCTTGCGTCGTTAGCGATCATAACCTAATTACTTTTGAACTGAACCAACATCCAATGAAGGACAATATACAAGGAGAAGGTGGATACAATATAAAAAGGCGGACTGGAAGCTCTTTAAGGAGTTGGCTAAGGCTGAATTCAGCGATGAGATCATTGAACAAATAAAACAAAAGGATCCCGATAGTGCTCTTGAAGTCTTCAACAACAGACTAAATAGCGTAAGTAAATATAGCATACCTGTAAAGAAGAACTATCCTCGTCCTGTCTCATGGTGGACGGACGATCTGAAAGAAAAAAGAAAAATTTTCAATAAAGCAAAAAACCAACTACACCGCGCAAAACGACTACAGCTGGGTTCGATCGAAAACGCTAAACAATACCTTACTGAAGCCAGAAACACATACACTACGTCACTTAAAAATAGTAAAAACCAAACCTGGCAGGAATTTGTCAAAAAAGAATCCAATAAAGACCCTTGGGGTGTCCCATACAAGATAGCGCGAAACAAATTCAGAAGTCATCCCCACGCGTGCTCGCTCATATGCAACGATGGGCGCGTTACGGTGGGATGGCAAGACTCAATCAACGAACTATTAAATAAGTGCATACCCCCGATGAATACCGATCAAGTAAGTCTAAAGAATTAACCGCTGCTGAGCAATCTCTGGGGCGCTATGCTGGCTCTGATTCAGAGCCCGATATTGGCGAGGAGGAGATTGAGTCGGCTGTACAGAAACTCAAAACTGGGGTAGCCTCAGGGTTCGACAATATTAAAAGTGAAATGATTCTAAAATTATGGAATAGCGGCCTAAACTCAAAAAACGCGATTATAACACTAATAAACAACTGTTGGCGTAACGCTGCATTTCCACTCGAATGGAAGACCTTCCAACTAATAATAGTGCTGAAAAGCCTTTCTCGAGATAAAAAACTAATGAATTCACACAGACCAATCTCCTTGGTGCCAAGTATGGCCAAGGTAATGGAAAGAATAGTAATAAAAAGAATACAAAAATTATATAATGAAAAAGGATTAGACTCGAGGAACCAATATGGCTTCAAACCAGACAACTCAACGGAAGACGCAATATTACACTTAATGAACTCCATAAAAAACTCTACAAAAAAGCACGTCATGGCAGTATTCTTGGATATTCGGGGCGCGTTTGATAATGTTTGGTGGACATCAATTTTGAACAGAATCACCGAAACAAATTGTAGCAGCCAGCTAATAAAATTCATGACGAACTACTTCACAAACAGGAAAGCGATAATTACCACAAAATTTGACTCCATGGAGCGAGACGCACAGCGAGGTTGTCCACAGGGGTCGGTCCTCGGGCCGGCTGCCTGGAACTGGATAATGGACATAATATTAAAGAAAATACAAACTGACTTTGACTCAAATGAATTAGAAGTAATAGCCTACGCGGACGACTTGGCAGTAATTGTCAAGTCAGATTCGCGGGCGGGACTTGAAACAGTCAGTGAAAAATGCATGAGTTACATAGAAGCATGGTGTACGGAAAATGGATTATCTCTAGCGCATGAGAAAAGCAGAGCGATGATTTTCACTCAAAAACTACAAGCTAACAGAAGTCCAAAGATTAGTATTAACAAAAATAACATTAAATTTGCTCATGAACATAAATATTTGGGGACATTTTGGACTCAAAATTAACTTCTTTACCACATGTAAAGAATCTTAGAAATAAAGTAACAACTTATGTAATGCAAATCAACCGCATAGCAAGAAAAGAATGGGATATAAGTATGTACAATAGGCAACTTTTGTATAAGGCTGTTGCGATTTCCATCATAGCTTATTGCGCCCGGGTATGGTTTGCGCGTGCAGAAAATGCTTCTATACTTAGGCAATTGATGGCTACTCAAAGAATTTTGCTTTTACAAGCAATCAAGGCCTGCAGAACGACCTCCACGGCTGCGATGCAAGTGATAAATGGATCGCTTCCTTTAGATTTAGAAATTGTTGAATACGGCATTATTAGTGCTATCAGAAAAAATATAAGTATCACATGGAAAAACTACGAATATAACAGTCTAGAAAATTATGATGACATGACAATCGTCAACGAGAAAAAAAGATTGTGGGAAGCTATACAGACCGTCTGGGGGGAGAGATGGAGGACCAATATACACGGTAGAGATACTTTCAAATTTATTGAGGAGCCAGATTTTGCTATCAAAAACCAATGGTTTAAGCCAAACAGAATCGCGGTATACTTTATAACAGGTTATGGCAGTTTCAACGGTACGCTGTATAAAAGAGGTGCGTCGGGAAGCTCTGACTGCCCTGCATGTTTGGGAGTCGAAGAGACTGTCGAACACGTATTGTTCGAATGCCCTCTGTACACACGCCATAGATCGGAAGCACTCTTCACGTGCACCGACAATCTGAGTAATTTTGTCGCTACAAGAGAAGGATTTAGGCAGTTTTGTGCATTAGTCAACGAACTAAACAAAGACAGAAAAGAATTTACACGTATGCTAGATATTTAGAAGTAAACTGCGGGGTCCACTACGCGTGGGGCCGTCCGGGAATGCCTGACCATAAACCAGAGAATAGAAAATAACATTGTAAATGAAATTATAGAAACACTCACCTGTGACGCGCTTCCTGGTGGCCTGCCTGTGCGGCGCTCCCTGCATAAACTACGAGCGAAGTTGCGCTGACGACTCTTGTTGTAGCGGTGAGCGCATCTTGAATCTGAAAAAAAGGAAAATAAAACTGAAGATAAAAAAAAAAAACTTAAACTTACCAATAATAAAACTCACATCACTTCATTCGTGATTATATTATACTGAACTAAAACAACTGTGACTCATGAGAAAGCTAGATAGACAACGGGTCCGCCTCCACGCGGCAGGGACGGGCAACGTGCTGAAAAGAATGTTCTGGCGCGGCTAAGTGACCCTCACACAAATCACACACATACACCAGCAAGGAAACGAACAGAACAGACAAAACAAAATAAACAGAACTACCCTAATAAATAAAAATAATTGTAAAAGTGAAATGTACTTGTATAAGACAGCCATGAGCGATGCTCGCTAGCTGTACAATAAATTCAAACAATAATAATAAAATGTCCTCGTCTATTACAACGAATCCATACTTGCCGTTGTTCCAACACACAGAGCACGAGTCTTTGAACTGCGTGTGAGTCATGTCGGTATTCACATGATCATCGTACACATGCCTCAAGTTCATCTCATCTTGCTTGAACAGTATCAAAAGATTGGTATTGTCGCGCACGAGATGCTTGGGGATGCGAGCGTAGGTCTGACAGAGATAGAAGCAATCCACGTGTTTATGTCTTCCCATACAGAAGAAAGCTCGGATGTTATCCTGCTTCTCGCAAGCCACGTCATCGAAGACGATGATCGGGTTGGGTAATGCCTCTTCTGGCACGATTACTTGTTCATGCTCGTCAAACGGAAAGTATTCAACACCATCTACGCCCTCGAGTAACTGTTGCAGGAACTTGTACTTGGGCTGATTCAATGATTTCGAGTAGATATAGACGTTCTCGAACCTCAACCCGTTGGGGTGCGTTATAAGGGTGAGCAGCGTGTTGGTCTTGCCGCAGTTGGACGGACCGCAAAATACCGCGCGCACGCTGTTTGGTAGCAAATCGCCGTGCCGTTTTTCAGTTGCAACACTCGGTTGCACAAATTTATCGTAGTTCATTACACCTAGCTTGGTGGGTTGCGTCTCGAACCTCATCTCGAATCTGACTAACGGTAAATGGTATAAATAGCGTGTTTATAAAGAAGATTCTTCAGTCATAGCGCAGCCATGATCGTGCACAAAACCTGTCGTAAACGTCGTGGAAAAGATCTGGTCAACAGAATCATCAACAGTCTTCCTGTAGAGTTACATCTGCCTGGTTATCAGTACTGCGGACCTGGTACTAAACTAGCCAAGAGACTCGCGCGCGGTGATCCAGGTACCAACCCCCTCGACGCAGCCTGCAAAGACCACGATATCGCCTGTTCGCAGAATCGAGAAAATCTTGAAGCTAGAAGTGCGGCAGATAAGATTTTGGCTGAGAGAGCCTAGAAACGAGTTTTAGCTTCAGAGGCAAATATCGGTGAGAAGGCAGCCGCCTGGGCAGTGACAAACGCGATGAAAGCGAAAACTAAGCTCGGTATGGGAATCCGGAAGCCGGTGGTATTGAGAACGGTTATCGACGCCGCCAAACGGTCTATGGTTCCAGGAAAAACCGCACAAGTCGCCATCAAATCTGCATTGAAAGGTGCACGAGGCGCTGTTAGAAAAGCTGGTGGTAAACGCAATGTCCGTTCTCCACGGATTCTACCCGTCCCACCTAAAGTTGGTGGTTTTATACCGTTCCTCATACCCCTTTTTGCCGGGCTCAGTGCTACGGGCGCGCTGGCTGGTGGTGCAGCGGGTATTGCAAAAGCGGTGAATGACGCAGGCTCCGCCAGGAGACAACTGGAAGAAAGTCAACGGCACAACAAGACCATGGAAGCTATCGCTCTGGGCAAGGGGCTTCATCTGAAACCGTATAGAAAAGGCTTGGGTCTCTACCTAACGCCAAAAAACTAAAAGTGACGCTACCGCGACGAGCGTTAACTGACGCGGACCTGTTAAAGTACGCGACGACCCTGCATATTCCACATTTCTGCGGCGTCTTTATGCGAAACAATTTGCCCAAGGATGGGCCGCGTAGGCTCGAATCGGCGATCGTCAATCTAGATGATAAAGATGGCCCTGGCACACATTGGGTCGCGTACCGAAAGATCGGTAACGAAGTAGTTTACTTTGACAGTTTCGGTAACCTTCGTCCACCGTCGGACCTCGTTAGATACCTTGGTGTTGGTAGCGTCAAATATAAGCATACAAGATATCAAGACTACGATACGTTCAACTGTGGCCACTTGTGTCTCGAGTTTCTATATAAACATGCAGCGTAATTCCTCGAAGTCAGTTTGATTTTCGCAGTAGTCATGAACGATTCGTTCACATTAACCGTATCGGGGAATTCCTCGGTTCTTAAGACTCAATACTTTCCCCCTATTGAACTTTCCTCAAGAATTACTCTCTGGGTCTCGTTGAATTACTGACTTTCCATTCGATTCATAATGTAGATGTTGGACACAACAAGATCTACGTAGGTGAAGAAGTAGTCACTATACCCACGGGTAGCTATGAAATAGATGACATACAGAGTTATGTACAGGGCATCTTGTCGAATAAGGGTATCACCATCAACATCAAACCGAATAATAATACACTGCGTAGCGAAATCAAATAGAGTCACCCTGTAAATTTCATGCCAGATGATTCTATAGGCAGTCTGTTAGGTTTCACACCACGTATTCTAACGGCTAATAAAGTTCACGAGTCTGATCTTCCTGTAACTATTCTCAAAGTCAACGCACTACGAGTCGAGTGTAACATTACAACGGGTGCCTACGTCAATGAGCGCAAAGTACACACCATTCATGAGTTTTTTCCTGTCGTTCCACCTGGATATAAGATCATTGAAGTACCGTCTCACGTCATTTACCTTCCAGTCACCGTAAGGATCATAGATCACATCCAACTTCGTATAGTCGATCAGGATGGAGATCTGGTTAATTTCCGTGGCGAGGTTATAACTATAAGGCTGCATATCAAAGCTCAATAATGGGAATAGTTTATAACAGAAGTGGTTATAATACTAAGGTAAGATGCCACGAACACGTCAGTCGTCAAGCGGTTCTCAAAGAGCTGACACCTCAGAACGTGCTCGTCACATGGCGAAGTACCCCCGGGTACACGATTTGTTAATTCTAATTTTTTTCGTTCCAATTTTTTTTTATCATTCAATAAATTCTATTTTGTTGTTAAATTCTAAACCTCGAGTCGTTCGTTAACGCCCCGCTAATCCTTCGTTTGATCCCGACCCCTCTCCGCGGTACTGTAGCTAGCCGACGCTTCGAGTACCAGTAGGTAAAACTTTAATAATACTTGGTTTAGATTTTTGTAAGCGGCGGTTATCCGCCTGGCGCCCAACATTTCCAATAATTAATAATTTTTTTTTTTTTTTTTGTGTCCTTGTCGACGCGGACTAGCCTCGCGATTATCCACCGGTATAAAAACGAGGGCTACCAACGGCCCGCGTCACAGTATATTTATGTAGTTTGTAACGGGTTTTCCTGGGTTCGGGTGCCGAGGTAATTAGGCCGAATACAAACCAGGCCCAACGGTAGGTAGGGGAGATTGCTGGGCGCCAGACTTCGTAGAAGTCCCCTCTCTCTCTCTCGCTCTGGGACCGTCCGACTAGCTACTAGAGATAGAGGGATTTCGTGGGGGCGCGGAATAAAGACACCAGTTGCGTAGGAATTATATTTTTATTAAAAGAAAAAAAAAAAGAAAAGGTGGCGAAATTTAGATACGCCCGCTACCTGGCGTTCGGACAAGGATATGATTATTGACTCTACTCTACTCTGAAATTACGAAAAACAAACTAGGAAAATAAACTATGAAAATAAACTAAACAAAATAATTAACTCTAAATATAATACTGAAATGAAACTAGAAAAAAAAATCACATTAATTGGTCGAGTACTCCCACGGCTCTGGACCCGATAGGCGGTAGTGAGGACTAAATCGCCTCAACCTACGGTCTATCTCGCTCGCTCCGGCTGCGGGACAGTCAGCTGTCACCGTAGCGAGATTGCGTGCCTCGCTTCACGTCTCGTGAGTGACTGACGCGGCGCGCTGTAAAGCGGCGGCGGAAAAGTGGTGGGGCAGGCTTCGGCTAAGGGGAAAGCGACAGACTCTGACCGGCAGCAGCTGAGTGCGACGCGTGACGTCAGAGGTCTGTGGCAATATGGCGTCGGTCTGATTTCAGTTGTACGCGGCGCAACGGTGACCAATCTGGGCACGGTTACGCGCAGCGAAAACAGCACGTGACCGGTGTTCTTTAGGTTTGAATCCAACGGTTCGCGGGGGAACGGTTGAGACCTAGACACGCGGCTTTCGAGGCTCGGGGAATATTCAAGGGGTGCGGGTTGGTATCAGGGTGCGACGGTGATCTTCAATAATACGGTCGGAGAGCCGGGGTCGTGCAGGGGTCAATCTCTATCCAAATCGGTAGTCCAGTATATCAAAATTCCAACTCGTATTCCTCCTACAGCCCGGTCGTTATAATCTTTACTTTGTCTCCTCCACTCACTCCACACACTCTCTCCCTCACCTTAGACTCTCTCTCTCTCTCTCTTTCTCTCTCTAAAAACACTTCGAACTTCTTTTACGTTGGTTTGCACGAGGCTCACACTAGTTTTCCAAAGATGGAAGTGCCTTCTTTTTGAGATTTTAGTACCAACTGGCGTCACCCGACCTGCGAGCGCTGGCGGCGACCACTTCGCCATGTGCGAGGGTCGGCGGCCAACGGGCTCCGCCGGGTAGTCGGGCGGCAGGATTTAAATCGGGCGGCCGGACTTAGGCACGTCCGTAGGTCGGTTAGGCGGAGGTCTAACGTGCCACGTTACAAGTTATAGTACTAATGTAATATTATGATTCGAGATTGGTAGGATGGATCTTAATGGCTCAACTAGAGGCCTAATATTTATTTAAATAAGGCTTCATAGTCAAAGGAAAGAAAAGAAACCCAACGGAATTGGGGTAAAACCCGGAATTCTACGAATTATCCCGTTTGGTTGTTAAATCTATGATCATATCAATCTCGAGTTATTTAATTGAAGTAATATACGGCTCGAACAATGAGTAGCAATGCAAGCTCGACGGGTGGTCTCGTTATTAGGAAGGGATCACCCCGAAATACCGTCGGTATTGGCCTATAACGATATTCCCGTTGTTATACTACTCATTAAATTGAATTGATTTCTAACGTGCATATGATTAGCTCTAAAGAATTCTGGAAAACAATACAGCGAATCTTGAATATAAAATATAAGGCATAAATGAGCGATTTTGCGAGCGACTGTGGTTACTCAGCTTTGGTTGACATGGCGTAGCATGAAACTACCCCCCCCCCCCCCCCCCCCCGTCCACCGATCACAGGGTATTAACTGCCCTCACCTTCAGGAACCTTGTAGCCCTTGAATTTCGTAGAATTTAGATATTTTTTTAGTACGTGTTAAATGACTTAATGTTCTGAACTGAAGCTAATGAGTCTGCCTGATTGATATTGAAGTCGGAGTTAAATGCACTGATTCTAAGTTGCCAAAAATGACGTTGGATATGTTACAAAGTAAGAGTTGGTAATATGTTTGATTTAGCGTGAGTTTGAGTTATCTTGAATATTACAAATACCCAAAATGAGTATAAGGTGGAAGCGAAGTTTATTATATTTTAGGGTTGATTATCAGAAATAATCTGAAGGTTTCTCTAAACTTGATTTAGGAGTTTAAACGGATCACTAGGCTCTAGATTTTTCGCGTTTAATTGAAGTTATTACCGGGTGCTAAGTCCTTTATACTACCACTATTATGAAACAAAGAAAAGATTGAGTATAACTCTTGGCTCTGATTAGCACACGGTTCCTTGCATCCACGCACTTCGCGATTCGACAGAAGAAAGAACTTTGAATAGTTATTATTATTAGTTAACGGGTACAGAGTCCTTTATACTACCACTTCAATTATGAAAAAAAGAAAAGATTGAGTATAACTCTTGGCTCGATAATTGCACACGGGTCGATACGTCCACGCACGTCGCGATTTACCAGAAGAAAGACCTTTTAAATAGTTATTAATATAATACATAAATCCAGAAAGGATCTATGGCTTGAATTTAAATGTGTTTCTAATCCTAATTATTTATTAACGGGTACAGAGTCCTTTGTATTACCACTCGACTTTAAGAAAGAAAAGATTAAATACAACTCGTGGCTCAATAATTGCACATGGGTCGATACGTCCACGCACCTCGCGATTTACCAGAAGAAATACGCCAGTTCAAGTTCAAAGGCGACGAGGTCCCCGCGGTTGCAACCATGTATGTATAGTTTTTCAGAAAAAAAACTGAACTCATCCAAAACTGGGAAGGATGAATAAATTGAAGATTCAGCTAAAAGAATAAGTGGACATAGTTTTTCAGAGAAAAAACTGAACTTATCCCAAACTGAGAAGGATGAAGGAAATGAAGAATCAGCCAAAAGAATAAGAGGACATAGTTCTTCAGAAACAATACTGGACTCATCCAAAAAGGAGAGAAATAAAGAATATTATGAACCAGTCAAAAGAACAAAAGCAAATAGATTTTCGGAGACAAAACTGGATTTATCTAATAATTGGAAAACCGATGAAGACATGAATGAATCAGAAAAAACAATCAGAAGAAACAGTTTTTTAGGGACAAAACTGGACTCGTCTGAGAATTATAAAAATCTGGCGAATCCACAACTGGACGTATCTACCATCGAGGACTGTAATAAAGAAAATGATGATTCAGCTGAAATAATGAAAAGAAAAGGTCTGTCAGATACAGAAAACTCTATTTTCGAGAGTGAATCTCCCTCTACTTTGAATAATTTAAAGAGTTTCCACAAGACTGATATGTCTAACATGTTCTGTGACGTGGCAGATTTTATATCTGCCACTGACCGCGCCTTCACCCGAAAACATGAGCGACCATGCCGCTGCCGTACCGCAAATTCTTCACAGAGCCGCAAGTCCAACCGTTATCTGTTAGATCCGTGTCTGCCTTAAGTTTTTTTTGTGAAAGCAGCTACTGCCTCGCCTAGGACACCGTGGGATGCGTCGATCGTCGCAGGATCATCTGGGGGATGTCCTGGAAGCCTCGGTATTAGTACCCGCACCTACGTCATCAGCCTCTGTCTCTGCAGCCTCGTCACCTGCCGGCCTGGAGAGGGCTGCACCTCCCAGCTTGATGAAGCCGCCATCCCGCACCTCCTGGCCCGAATTCTGAACATATCGCCGTTGTAGGTGCGGCGAACATGCGGTGTGCGAAAAGGCTTCCCCCACCATTTTTGGATCGCCGATCGAAGACACTCCATTATCGACCAGCGTACCGCCAACGTCGAGATACCTTGCGTTACCGCTTACCTTACGTTACCGTTTATTTTCGAGACTTATCTTTATCTTATCTATCTTTTTCATTTGGGGTTTTTCTCTAGTTTTCTTTTTGGGGGTTTATTATTGTTTGCTTTTTTTTTGTTGACTTATTTCTTTTGTGTGTGCTACGTTTCTTACCGCCTGCGCTGCGTCCCTATTACAGGTAGGCTTTTCTTTTTCGTCAAATCTCGACCATCCGTCCAGCGATGTTGCCTCGTTGCTGACTAACGGCTCATTTGAATTCCGCCATAGACGAGTAGTCGTGATCGGCTATATCTTCCTAGGCTAATTAAGCATAATTAACTCTATTATATTTTGTTATCTGGACTTGCGCTGCTCTGGGGAAGAATCGAGCATGTCGCGCGTATAGACGAGAAAGTCGTGATCTGCGGAAGCTTTGCAGCCCTCCTTCTGAGGCCCGCACGTTCCGTTTGGGAGGGGGGGTGTTTAACGTGGCGGAATTAAGGTCCGCCACTGACCAGCTCCTTCCTCCCCGCGGAGCGTCCGACTATCTGGTACGTGTTGTGTATGTCTATTCGTTCTGTCCTCCCCAAGGCATAAGGATAAGTGTAGTTTCTTAGAATAAGTGTCTGCCGTAAGTGTTTTCTGTATTTAAAGGGTCCACCACACGCGATAGCTCGTCGAGGGACACCGAGGGAGCGCCGTACGGGGAGGTACGCCCATGAAATCACGTCGGTAGTACCTGTACCGACGACACCAGAGCATTGCAGCCCACCTGCCGGTCGGGAGAGGGCCGCACTTCCAGCCTGACATCGCCTCCCGTCCCCCTCCTCCCGTACTGGTCACTCGACACCAGCAAGACGATCGGTCCAGCGAACTCGGCGTGTATGGAAAGGCTACCTCCCCCAACTGATAAGGCGCCATCTGGAGATGCCGAGAAACAAGGACGGATGACGCAATTCTGTGAATCCTTCGTTTTCCGTTTTCTTCATTCTGCTCGCTTATAGCCATTTTGAACGATCGCACATAGTGCTTTAGTGCTCGATCCTTGATTTGTGCTATAATTACTAGTTACCTAGGACTCCCTAATCTAAGTGTGTGCGTGTGTGTGAGAACTCTGCCGTCCCGCACCGACCACCGGAGGAAGGTGTTACGTGCGCAACTTTCACATATATATATATTTGCTGAATTCCTTTTTCCTCTAAATTCTTTATAATATATGCTTGGTATTGCAACCCCTGCAATTCGGATTCTTCCTAACCAAGCCTATATAAATTCATTCATTCAATATATTTATTTACCCAATATATATATAAGATAAATATCAACTTTCTTTTTAATGCGCAATAGCTTATTCCGTTCATTTTTCAAACGTGACTTAGAACGTAACCATATTGAAATATAATATTTAATTCTATCGAATGTTTATCCCTTCTTGAAGTGGCTCATAAGTCACGTAGGCGTAGATAACGGCGAGGCAATACTGGAACCCTCAGTCTTGCTGACCCGTCAAATTCACACTACCAAACTAGTATGTAGATGTAGCGTTCTCTCTCTCTAATTTTCCAAAGAAATAGGGAAAATTAAGTTAAAGATGAGCAGAATAACAAGATAATAAAGTCAGGTATTATTTAAGTTAAAAGATCAAGCAAATGATTAATAATTCAAACATAAGATCAGGCTATTAATATAGTCTGAAGATATTCAAATCAGATTAGTGTGAGTGGGCTATAGGTGAGCCATGGAGTACCATGGGTCCGCGTGACGTCACAGGACGCCTACGCCTAACAGCAAGTAGTCCCTCAAACCAATCAGGCGACCATTAGCCACTAAACAAGGCCCTAATTGGCTAAGCCACGCGCGCAGTAATACATACATTGTTGCAACCGCGGGGACCTCGTCGCCTTTGAACTTGAACTAGCGTCTTTCTTCTGGTAAATCGCGAGGTGCGTGGATGTATCGACCCGTGTGCAATTATTGAGCCACGAGTTGTATTCAATCTTTTCTTTCTTAGAGTCAAGTGGTAATACAAAGGACTCTGTACCCGTTAATAAATAATTAGGATTAGAGACACATTTAAATTCAAGCCATAGATCCCTTCTGGATTTATGTATTATTGAGATAACAGCTCATTTCATTAAACAAATATTTAATAACGTCTTTCTTCTGGTAAATCGCGACGTGCGTGGATGTAAGGAACCGTGTGCTAACTAGAGCCAAGAGTTATACTCAATCTTTTCCTTGTTTTATAAGTGAAGTGGTAGTATAAAGGACTCAGTACCCGTTAATAAATTATATAAACGAGATATAATCTAATAGTTTAGTGATCCGTTTATTAGTCTTAGATTCAGTGCAGAGACACATATATTTTCATTTTTCTTCATCTCATAATTGCCATAGATCCCTTCTGGATTTATGTAACGTTAAGAAAATCAAATAACTACTAAATTCAACCTAAATCATTTCAATCATTGTTATTAATTCAGTGTTAAGACTAATCTTAAATTCGGAATAATATTTCATTCAGTTCAATAAGACAATATCAACAACAAACATTTGTGTTTATCAAGTAGCTTCAGTTCTCAGCAATCATTCGAACTAACATTCATCTACAATCGAACATTTAATACGCGTTAAAACAATATTTAAATTCTACGAAAAGCAAAGGCTACGAGGTTCCTAAGGTGAGGGAGGCTAATACCTATCAAAGTAGACCTATGGTACCCCAGGTCGACCGAAGCTAAGTAACCACGAACGCTCACAAATTCCTCATTTATAAATTATATTATACTTTTGAACTTGTTATACTGTATTCCAGAATTCCTTAGATTTAAACATTTGCATGACAAAATATATAATTTAATCAAATGAATAGTATAATCACGGGAATATCGTTATAGCCTAATACTCACGGTATTTCGGGAAAAACCCTTGCTAATAACGAGACCACCCGGTGAACTTGCGATACTATTCACTCATTTCAACCACCACTTTTATCATTGTTATATTGTTAATCTCGAGATTGGTATGAGTATAAAGTCAGAAACCCAAAACGGGATAATTCAATAGAATTCCGGGTTTTACCCTCGTCCCGCTAGGTTTCCTTTCTTGTGAACCTTTACCTATAAAGTCTTAAAGAAAACGGGAATCATCGCTCTGTTCGAGTCACCGATACCCGAGCTGCCGATCTCGATTTTATCTCGCTATGTTACCATCATAATTAAGCATATACCCATACATATATACATATATATCTAAATTTAAGAACGAATATTATGAATGAATCGTCGTGACGTGAACAATTCTAACTGCACAACCCGGCTGGGGTAATTCATAGAATTTCGGGTTTTACCCTAATCCCAGTCCGAGGCTACCTGCGCGCATGACGAAACCGTTATTTTGTAGAGAGAGAGAGATACTATTTCATTGTAATAATTCATTATATCATCTTTGATTATCTCAACGTGCGAATCGTGAATAGGCCTTTCTTTCCTCCATCTATTATTCGATAATAGCTTCCCTGTACGAACTAGCCAAACCTTCACGATCCCCACGTCGGTGACTGAATATCACTTTGTTATTTGACCAATTTATTTCTGCATTTATGTTATTCATCAATCCAAGTCCATTTCATTTGTGAGGGCTTGAATAATATTATAATCGTCACCTTTCTAATCGTTCAAGAATATATTGTGGATTTTACCAGTTAATCCTTATTATCATTTGAATCACCTTATTCATCTATTTTATTTTCCTTGTTTTATCATTCATATCAACTAGCCTCACTAAAGTTTAAACAATTCGATTGAGACCTGTATAGGACTAGGCGGCAACGATCCTATTTACCGGTTTATCGTAAGATAGATCTTTTCTTCAATTTTATTATTTTCGCGCATGTGACGGGTATCCTAACAGTCGGCAGGTCCTCGCTTGTCAATTGAACCGTTCGGATTATTAACCACTCTACCCACACCGTCCGTCACAAAGGTAAGCTTTACGTTTGGGCCACGACCACCCGTCTCCCTGGTGCTGGTTAGGCGAAAGATCAACGCGCCTACTTCCTTAATAGTTTTACGGTCGGAGAGCGATTCAACCTCCTTGCGACCGATATTAGTGACGGGTTGTCGAGGCCATCATTATATCTGGGGTAGTGTGTAGTGCTTAACCATCTTCGTCTCTTTCCCTATTGCCTTGGGGTTACCTGCCTATGTTTTAAAATAGTGCTAGCCACAGCCTACCGACGAAATCACGCGAGGGAGCTTTCTTTTCTTTTGTTTTCTTTTCTTCTCTTTCCTTTTCTTTTCTCTTCTTGTCAGTTCTTTACGTCTCCGTGCCCTAATATGGGCATCGGAGTGCATAAGCGTAGTTGGTGTGCTTTAGATTGGCAAGGAACTGGGTCCTGAGATCTGACAGCTCCTCGCGTCATCGTCTCTTATTATAATTATTAACATACGGCGTGCGTCTTACCCGCATTTCATCAGCTCACTACGCGTGAGCTACGTACCGACACGCGGTCGGTCTGTGTATGAGGGATTGTTAAGTGTGAGTGTCCACCGGCCAGCGTAGCAACGACGGCGCATCCGTGTGCGCAACGCCTCAGCTACTCTGGCAACGGCCTAGCGTGCTGTATGTGTGAGTCCCATCCCTACTACCGTATCGTCTCGAGCGTTGGCCGTACTCTACGACGCGCCTAACGCCTAGCTTCGGATCAGCTGTACAGTAATGTTCATCGATGGTGTCGCCGTGACTCACTATTTTTTCCAGAATCGAGTTTAACTTCTACGAATATTTTATTTGTCCGTGACCAGTGGAACCTTCAGGTTGTTGGGAATATGACAGCTGCGAGGTGGAACAGAGTCACGAAGTAAGCCACTGGTCATTGGCAAATAAAATATTTGTAGAAGAGAAATTTGATTTGAAAAAAAGCTAGGAAAAGTAGTGAGCCACGGGGACATCATCAATGAACATTACTGTACATATTGCCGACCTGTCAAACTATATCCGAATGTTAGAATTCGGGTTGGTTATCCCGAAATTTAACTACAACTTATTTAAGGGATTCGTTGGCTGAATTGGGAGTTGAAACTCCGTCGTACGAACAAGTATGAAAATATAATTTATTGAATATAATAGAAGTACAAAATGAAATATGATACTGATTAACAAAAGGTCTAACGATGCTTCTTCAAATCGGTCTGATGTTCTGACTGCCGTTGCGTCTGTGTCAAGCTCAGACTCCATGCATGCGTCGAGCTCCGGCAAATGTTGCGGTGACCAATCAGAAGCCAGGCGCAATTCCCGCGCCGGCAAGCTCCGGTATGCCGCATCGCATTGCGTTGAGATCAAAATATTTCAATTTTTCCGCAGTACCGCATGGTACCGCACGTCGTTCGGCTAAAATCGAGAACCTTCGCAGGCTTTCGGAATCTTGCGAAGTTCAAACAACAGTTGACGTTGCTAAAAATGACGGAATTGATGAATAATGAAAATGCTATTATGGAAAATAATTGTGACGACGTCAATGAACTTATAATTCATTATGTTAGGAATTATGGGATTTCAAAAATAAACAATACAAAGACAACGTTCAAAAGAAAAAAATTGTGGTGTGAAGTGGCTCATGAACTCCATGTGACTGGTATGTATTTTTTGCGGAAAATTTGTAGCATCTCTATAGATAAATTGCATTAATTGCTAATCGGTAATTATTCATTGTGTACTTTTTATGGTCGATATCAAAGGACTGATAGACAACACAAATAGAATATATAAATATATGAATATGTTCTTAAGTAGAAATAAATGTATAGTGTGAAAAATAATGAAATTATGATAAATTCTGATAGATGATTTTGTAAAGAAACGATGGAGGAATCGTCGAGACCGGTACATTAAGGAGAAGAAAAAGTCTGTGACAAAAAGTGGGCAAGCGGCTCTTCATTTTTCTCCGTGGCCACTTCTGGCAAGCCTAAGTTTTTTATCAGATGTAGTGGAACCTCGCCAGTAAGTTGTACTTTTGTCTTACATGTTCAAATTTCATTATTATTGGTGTTTTATAATTTCACAATGACAACTGTGACGAATTGCCAAAGTTTTGGCATTGAACGTCCCCCAGCCGTTGATATCTTGTCACCAGCACCATTGGAGATGTTTGAAGCTGAAGAATATCATAATGTGTATGATAATACACAAGAAGAGTTTCAAGGTAATTCGAGCAACAAGTAGAAATTCCTTTGGGCAAAAAAATGTTAGTTAACATTTTATGACGTCTTTCCAAACATTATTTCACAGTTGATAATATGCGGGATGCCGATACGAGACAGACAGGACGAACAAAATCCTCTTCAAAATATCTGTTGATGCCGTCTCGTCCAGATAGTGCCACGCCTCGTCATAATTCCTCCCTGCCTCGTCCTCCAAGACCTTCATTTCGTACCCCGAGTATTTCGCGTCATTCTGAGAGCATTTTACCTTGTCCCTGGAATGAATCTCATTCTCGAGGCAGTGCCTCGCCTGGTCCTTAGACGCCTGTAAATAAGACTCAACCTGCTAAACGAGGTAAATTCATTGTATCTCTATTTGGAAATTCTAGTTCACTATGAAATATTAAAAATGTGTATCAGATAACTACAAAATTTTAATATAAATAGATGTATTATTCAAATCTCCTTAAATAATTTTTTCAGCAAAAAGGCAATTGTCTGAAACACGTACAGATGCGGTCGATGAGGCTATTTTAAGTTTAGTAGGGCAACGTTCTTTAACCAACACCATGAATCCAGATGACCTTTTCTATTTGTCTATAGCACGGGATTCACAGCATCTAAGCATAACTGCGATACTACGTTTGAAGACACTTGTATGACAAGCACTTTCTCAAGTGGTGGCCGAGGAGGAAAATAAGCTCTGATCGTTTGCACTTTTTTTAATAATGTGTTTCAATCAATTTACCTTCTGCCTGTTGCCTATACTCTTCTCGTTGGAAGTCAGGTAGCTTATTCCACTGCCAAGGTACGTGGCCTTCTTTCATGAAATATTCCGTATAGATATTTCGAATCGTTTTGGCGTCCTGTGCAGAGTTTCTTGATGCGTTTGGTGCGAAACCTCGAAGGGCACCAGGTGGTTCTTCGTTTCGCCATTGACCAAATTCTACATTTCCATAACGATCTTCTACATCCACGAATCCTACTGGAACATATCTTCTTTGACCAGGCAAAACATTCAAATCTGTATCTCGGAGCCAATTGTGCAGCACCACACAACTTTTAACTATGAGGTCTACAGTTGAAAGTGATGCCAAAATTGGTCGTCGAAATATTCTCCATCTGGCTGACATTACTCCAGATGTATTTTCGATTACCCGCCTTGCTCTACTCAAGCGATAATTAGAAATAGTTTTTTCTGGAGTCAAGTTAGCGGCAGGGTATGGTCGCAATAAATGCTTTAATAACGGGAATGCTGCATCACCAACAAATACTGCAGGAACGCAAGTATTTGTGCTCGATAAGTCTTTGGATGGAGGCAATGGCAGCGTTTCTGATTCAATGCATTTTCCAAAATCTAAACTTTGAAAAATACCTCCATCGCTTTCTTTACCAGCAGAACCGATGCTAACATATGTAAATCGAAGATCAACATCACAAACTTCCATTAAAACAGTGCTGTATGTGCCTTTGTAATTGTAAAAAGTTGATCCTGTATTCTTGAAACATTGCGCGGTAACATGTTTTCCATCAATTGCTCCAGTGCAATTTGGAAAATCCTATTTATTTTCAAAATCGTCAGCAATTTTAGCCCATGTTTGTATAGTTGCCGAAGGAAGTACTCGAGGCTGTAGAATCAGCCAAAGCGCTTCAGTTGTTTCCACAATTATTTTTGGCACAGTAGATTTACCCACGCGGTAGAGATAGTGTCAACTTATCATACTATCCCCAGGTGCAAGGTATCGCAAGGTCAACGATAGTCTTAGTCCCGGATGCAACGGTTCTCTTGTGACGTGTACTTTTGCAATAATAGGTGCTACCATTGCAAATATTTCATCAAATTGACGTGGAGACATGCGATGGGAATTGAAAAAGCGCTCCGTGTCACGTCGAAGTTCAAGTATAAGGTTATTGTAAGCACCTTGAAGATGTCGTTGCTCTATTATAGGATAAACCCACCATCGAGCTGTTCTCCGATTAACTTGTTCTTGCCTTTCTACTTGACGTCGTCTTCGTCTTCTTCGTAGCCACAATAGTAGAGCAAGATTTTCATCGAGATTCATGTTGATGCTATTGATATTTTTCATATTTTACGGTACACGGAGAGAATTTTATGGCAAGGGCTCTCATACTGGTATAGGAATTTCGATGTATTCCGCACTTTCGAGAACTCGGACTATAAGTATGGTAACCATTCTCACAATTGGGGCAATGGTTACCATATCTTAGGATATGGTTACCATACTTATAGTACGATTTCTCAAAAGTGCGGAGTACATCGAAATTCCTATACCAGTATAAGAGCCCATACCATAAAATTCTCTCCGTGTAGGGGTTATTTTTTTGGTTATGCAGCTATCATTTGTATATTGTTTTTACATGTGTGCCACGCATCTTTGATTTCCGTACGTGGCGTGGCGCTAAGGTCCGCCGCAGTCTGCCGCGTACATGGAGTTCGCTTCCGCATGCGTTTGCCGGAGCTCAACGCATGCATGGAGTCTTAGCTTCATGCTCATTTAATACATTAAGTATGCCACCAATAAGCTGAATTGGTGAATTCCTATGTATTGCTGGCCTTTGTTATCGTTGCGACACCTCTAGGAATCCGCATCACAACATCCCTTCCCCCTTAGAAAAAAAATCCTCTGGATTTCCTGGAATCAATGAAATCTTGCCTTGCGACGCTTATTGCATGCTCAGCTATCGCCTGACAACGAGTTGTTAGTGATTACATCTTTGTTCATGACTTGATAACAAATGTTCATACAGTCGTTTCTCCTATCCTACGTTAGTACAGATTCATTTTTTCCAAAAGCGATCGAATTATTCAATAAAATGTTTCAATCGATTTATGTGTACTCTAAGATTTTGTCTCTTTACTTTCAAAGTGCAATTAACGTCTGAATTTATTTCTACAATAGTATATGGACCTATCCATCGAGAAAGCAGCTTCTTAGATCGCCCTCTGCGTACAGTTTGATCATAAAGTAGTACCTTGTCTCCGACTTTGAACGTTGTTGTCTTAGTACCTCGATCGTATTCGACTTTCCATCTCTCTTCAGCCTGTGGAAGATTTTCTTTAGCGATGAGGTTGCTAGCTCGTAACCTTCCTCGTAGTTCTCGTGCGTAGTCGTCGTAGGTGTAGGTCGGCTCTGGATTCCTCTTAAGTGAAGTTGGTAGTTCTGCTGCATGTCCGTACACTAGTTCGAATGGTGTGAATCTCGTTGCAGTATGTCGTATTGTACGCAAACATAGCGTAAGGCAACCATTCGTCCCAATTGATCTGTTCCTCGTTCACGTAGTGTCTCAGGTATTCGGCTAACGTTCTATGCGACCTTTATGCCGTCATCTGTATCTTGTCGATCTTTAACAATTTGCAAGTATCTTTAGAAACATTACTCAGAAAATTCGTACCTTGATCTGTGAGTATTCTCTGTGGTATTCCGTGTTCACAAACGATCCTGGTTGCGAATTCTTTAGCTACGGTGTTTGCTGCTTGATTCGGAATTGGTAAAGCCTTGCTGAATTTCGTCAAGCAATCTTGAAACGTGAGTATATATTTGTTTCCTCGCTCAGTCTCAGTCAATGGTCCCACTATGTCCAATGCACATTTCTCAAATGGTTGGTTTGGAGTATCCGTGATGATCATCGGTGCTTTTGTTTTCTGACTAAGCTTGTTTCTGTGGCAGTTTTCACACCTCGCAATGTAGTTTTCGACATCTTTCCGTAATCCTGGCCAATCGTGTTTTAATCGAATTCGTTCAACAGCCCGATTCACTCCTTGATGAGCTCTTACTGGTGTATCGTGATACTCGTAGATGATCTTGTTTCGTTCTTCCTCCGAATATTCCTGATTAGATTTGTCCGTTGTAGCTTCTTCTTTCTTTTGACTTCTGGTTGTCACGTACATACGGCTTGAAGCATCTGCGTTAGTGTTTTCTTTACCAGCCTTGTACTCGATCTCGTAGTCGTATTCCTCTAGCTTTAGTCGCCATCTCATTAGTCGTGATCCTGGATCTTTGACTCCGAATATCCATGTGAGTGGTTTATGATCTGTAACGATTTTGAATGTAGTACCATATACGTACGGTCTGAAATGATTGACTGCCCAGACTATTGCCAATAGTTCCTTTTCAGTAGTGCTATAATTTCGTTCGACGGAGTTTAGCGTTCTGCTTGCGTATGCTATCGGTAAATCGTTGCCGACAGCGCCTTGAGATAGGACTGCTCCGATGGCTTTGTCAGAAGCGTCTGTCGTCATAATGAATGGTTTCTCGAAATCTGGATATTATAAAATGGGTGCGGTTGTCAGTGTCTTCCTCAGGTTTTCGAAAGCTTCTTGTTCTCGCGATGTCCATACAAATTTTACTTCTTTCTTCAGTAGATGTATCAATGGCTTAGCTACACTCGAAAAATTTTGGATGAATCGTCTATAATATCTAGCTGGACCTAGGAAACCTTGGAGTTCCTTTACTCCCTTTAGTATTGGGATTTTGGGAATTCTTCTACTGCTCGAATCTTCTCAGGATCTGCTTTTATTCCATTGCTCGTGATTACGTGACCCAGAAAGCTAACTTCTTTTCTCAGGAACTCACATTTGTCTGGCTGTAACTTCAATGAATTTCGTCGTAGATGGTCCAGTACTTCTTCCAGTCGTTTGGTATGTTCCTGTAAACTAGAAGCGTGTATAACTATGTCGTCTAGATAGACATAACATCTCAGTCCTTGCATTCCTGAAAGAACAGTATTCATTAACCGTTGAAACGTAGCGAGTGCGTTCTTCAGTCCAAAAGGCATGCGATTGTATTCGTAGTGTCCGTGTGGAGTGAAAAATGCGGTTTTGCACTTGTCCTTCTCTTCCATAGGAATTTAGTGAAAACCTGAAGCTAAATCCAAAGTGGAGAAATACTTGGTCTTACCCAACTGCTCCAATATTTCGGTGATATTAGGCAGTGGAAAGGAGTCTCCTACTGTGATGTCATTCACCTTGCGGAAGTCTACTACGACTCTCATCTTCGTTTTTCCTGATGCGTCTACCTTCTTCGGTACCACTAGCAATAATGCGTTCCATCAACTGTTGCTTGGTTTGACTATTCCGTCTTCGAGCATCTTGTTGACTTGTTCATTGATTTCTTGCTTATGCTTTTCTGGCAATCTGTGAGGTCTTAAATTTGTCGGTATGGTATCTGGATTCGTCGTAATCTTGTGCGTAGCTGCGTTCGTGTGACCTAAATGGTCTCCTTCTAAATAAAATACATCGTGAAATTTCTCGCAAACGTCTAATAAACTCTTCTTTTCTTCTCCAGTTGAGTGGTTGGTTCGTAAGCTGTCTCTCAGCTGTTGCATTCTGCTTGCGTTGCTCGGTGTCATCGTCCGGCAAGCGTAAATTTGACTCGTATCTGCATGTTCTTGACCTAGTATCTCGATTTTCACACTCGGTCGTTCTAGTTCTACTTTAAAATCGTTCGTCTCAAGAATGCTGACTTTGCACTCACCATTTACTGCGCGTGTAATGCCACTACCCATATATACTCCTGGATGCAACTCGATTCCTTCAACGATGCCTTCCGCGTCGCTGGCTGACTTAGCGTGAATTATCTTTTCGCTTCTTGGTTCAACTGATATGCGAGCTCCTGTTGCTTCCAGACTCCGTGTAGTTCCGTACAATTTTGCGTATTTTCCGGATCTCAGCTCAACATCGTGCTTCTCGAGGAAGTCGCCTCCTAAAAGACCGTCGGCTTCTATTGGAAAGTCATCTTTAACGGCGTAACAAGGGTGCGATATGTGCCTATCACCAACCCTTATATTCAACTTGACCCTGCACAAGGTCGTGACCGGTGTCCCGCTTATTCGTCTGAGCGTGATCACACCGTCTTCTGCCATAACTTCGCCGTCCATTTTGCCTACCTCAACTAGGCTTACTTCTGCGCCGGAATCTAATAACATTGTTGCGTATACCGTTTTGAATTCGTTTACCTTGATGCATGCGTGATTTCTCTGTCTCGATCCGTTAACCAGGCAAGCTACTGGTACGAGGCAGGACGGTTGCCTGTCCGTTGCGCCTGATCTCCGTTTCCTGAAGCTCCGTCGTCTCGGTTATAGGCGTTCTCTGGCGAATCGTCCTCATGACGTTCCCTGTTTTCATTAGCTAATCGCTTCCTACAATCTCGGATGAAGTGACCTGGTTTTTTACAATAGTGACAACTTACGTCGAATTTCCTCACGAAATTACCTGGTGCCGGTAGTCGCTGCTGGTGCTGTGAATCTGAGTTCGCTGAACGACATTCTCGTGCCATGTGGCCTGGTCGTCCGCGTTGTAGCATGATCCTGTGACATTTCCTCTGTCGTTTTCCAATCGATGATAACCCTGGAGATTCGGTCCTCTGGCGAAGCCTACGTCTCGTTCTTCTTCTATCGCAACTGATATCGCTTCTCTGACCGTCTCGCAACGTTGACTTTCCACCAGTATTTTCAACCTGTCATTTAAACCGCTTACAAAAATGTTGACGGCTTGTTTACGAACCTGACGTTCCAGTGTCGTCTGAGAATCTTCCGCTGTAGCTTCTCGCATTGTCAGTTCAATCACTTGCGCGGTAAGTTGTTCGACTCTTGTTCCATAAGACTTTGCATCTTCGTTTTGTCGTTGTCTACAGCTGTTGAATTCTACCTGTAGTGAAGCTAGCGTCCGTGTATCGATGCTGATTAACCTCAGCTCTTCTTCCAATGTATCCCAGGCGTCAATTGCTTCATATTCAAAATTCTGGGCTGTGATACCTTTGATTCGTGTACTCAGAACGGCCTTTAGTAGATTTTTGATGCCGGCAGGTCGAATTATTTCACGAGCATACTTACAAAAACGAATAAAATCACGCACCTTTCCGCGGTCACCACTGTCGAGTGTCTCAATGTCTTTCAGTACTTGTCTCACAGTCAGAACGTTTTCGGCCATGTCTGCTTGAAGTATCTGTGTTTCTGTGTTCTGGTGCTGTCGAGGTATTACCTGAGGCGTCGCAGACGTTGACGGTCCTGGTTGTTGTCTTCTAACGAATTCTCGTAATGCCGTACGAAGCGCGTCTACCGTGTGATCTTCTGTCGCGCTAATGTGAAAGTGTTCGCAAACTTTGATGAGGTGGTCTCGTCGTAGTTCTTGGATCCACGATGTTCTACCTTCTGTGATGTGTTGTTCTACCAACTCCCAGTTCAATGGCATTTGAGCTAGTCTTGAAGCTTCTTGTACTACTGCAGCTAGTGATAAGTGTAGAGTATTTTTCTGGCTGGGAGATAGTACGCCAAATAGCGGTGATCTGTCACCGTAACTTATTTCTCCTTCGAATTCTGATGCGGTTGGAGATCCTAACTTCCTGATCTCTTCCTTGGACTGTTTTTATTCGATATATTTCATGAGTGACTGTTTCAACACGATTCTTCGTAGCACTCCTATTCACCTATTCGACACTCGGTCATACGATTCAGCGAATCTCGCCGCTGCCACCAGTGTTATAATTCGGGTTGGTTATCCCGAAATCTAACTACAATTTATTCAAGGGATTCGTTGGCTGAATTAGGAGTTGTAACTCCGTCGTATGAACAAGTATGAAAATATAATTTGTTGAATATAATAGAAGTACAAAATGAAATATGATACTGATTAACAAAAGGTCTAACGATGCTTCTTCAAATCGGTCTGATGTTCTGACTGCCGTTGCGTCTGTGTCATGCTTATTTAATACATTAAGTATGCCACCAATAAGCTGAATTGGTGGATTTCTATGTATTGCTGGTCTTTGTTATCGTTGCGACACCTCTAGGAATTCGCATTACAACAATATGTAATGCCCAGAGAAAGTGTATTGATGTATTTACGGGAGTTCCAGGCAAAGTCCACGATGCACGTGTCTTTAAACTGTCTGGCATAAGTGAAAAAATACGGGATCTGTGTAATAGAACATACCACCTCTTAGGAGATGCTGCTTTTTCGATCCAAGGACGGCTCCTCGTTTCGTTTAAGGATTATGGAGACTTAGGGGAGGCACAGAAGAAATATAGCAAAAAACACAGTCAGACACGAGTTAGAATTGAAAATAGTTTTGGCATTTTAAGGTGAAGTGAAACGTTTCAAGGCCACGGCTGGGTGCTTCTCACCGTGGTAAGACAGAAATAACATTAGTATACGTATACTAATGCTCGCGATTATTTCGAACTTCGAAATCGAATTTTCCATAACCTCTAATATGAAATGAACTCCTATGTTAGGCTAGCTGTCAAGAGTTTGAGGTTATGTCGTCCTCGTGTATTATTCGGATTCTTGTCCAACAAATCGAACTTTCCATAACCTCCAATATGAAATGAACTCCTATGTTAGGCTAACTGTCAAAAGTGTGAGGTTATGTCGTCTGCTTATTTTATGTGGATTTTTGTCCAACAAATCGAACTTTTCATAACCTCAAACCTAAAATGAACCCCTACGCTAGGCTAGCTGTCAAAAGTGTGAGGTTATGTATTATGTGAGGGCTTGTTTTATTTGGATTCTTGTCCAATAAATCGATCTTTCCATAAACTCAAATCTGAAATAGAGTGACTAGCTGTCAGTCGAGTGAGGTTAGGTCAGGAGGAGCAGCAGAAACATCTTACGTAAAGCGACAGAAGAAACCTTCACTAGCGCCGCCGCTCGGTTCACAAGTATACTGGTCGCGATGTCGGTACAGGCTCTCACCTCAACTGAATGTCGGTTTTTTAGTTATGAGTGACGGAGAATCGTCAATTCTCAGCCATTTCTCTATCAAATGACACGGGAATAGGCTCAAAGTGTGTGGTTTTTCATTGCGGAGTGGCTGATTGTCCGGGAAATGCGATTATCTGCGGGAACAGTGAATAATCTCGCGATTTATGTGGTCGGTACGTCAATCTGTGAAAGTTTTTGTCAAATTTTGAAAAAGTGAAATAATCAGCCACTTCTTGCCATAATTATGTGTAATCCCTCAAAGTTTCATTGCGATTGATCCAGTAGTTTCGGAGAATTCACGATTTTCGTTTTCGAGGTTCTGACAAACGTTTCACTTCACCTTAAGAGAAGGTGGAAGCGTTTGGGTCTTGCCAACGCTCGCACTACGATCCTAGCGTTAGCCATGGCGTTGCCGTTAGCTCCCGCAGGAAGATTCGCCATGGGGCTCGGATTATTGGCTGAATTGGCCGATGCGATAGCCAATGAGTATCCGGCTATACTGCAGTTCATGCTGTACATGCGAACGCAGTGGGGTCCACTTGCAGCGGTGGTCAGCGTCCACAACTGTCCGACCCGCACCAACAATTTGGTGCAGTCGTTTCATAACGACGCTCAGCGAAAACTCGGAGGTCTGCATCCGCATATATGGAAATTTATCTGTACGTTATATCCTTTACGCGTTGAAAATGCGCGTTTTGAATATCAACGAAGGCCCGGTCGAACAGCGCGTCGAAAACGACGGTCCGGTTGACAAACACGTCAAAAACGACGGCCCGGTCAACCTGGACACTGAAAATGACAGTCCGGTCGACCTGGGCGTCGAAAACGAGGGTTCGGTCGACCTGTGATGAATGGCGGCCCGGTAAACCTGGCTACGAGAAGGAACGCCGATGCAAAAAAAGTACGGGCACCAAAGTACCAACACGGCACTGACTGTATGACGTGCGAGTTCTACGATAGGCTAACTTAAACCTGCTCTATCTTGGAAACTATGATAGCCTCGAAGTTTCCGCTCAGGAAATTTAATTTTGATTTCTCGTAAGGAGTCTAGCTGTGTAAGGACAGGCGGTTGTTGAGAATCACCCTCATAAAAATTGGGAGTGCATTTCTTTAGTCCAAAACGAACCCGAACCCGACGATCCTGCTGAGCCCGATGAGCCTGAGCCGGTGAACCGAGACAACGATCGGATTATAGGAATAATAGATGATGTTAGTGTGTCTTTTCAATAGGCCTGATCCCTTTACATATACCTCCGACAGTTGGTTGACAAGAAATACTTGTTCTGTAGCCTATTCGCTTCGATATCGTGATACTATAGGACGACTCAGATGTCTTATTCTTGATACTATCCATGAACTCATTCTGTCATCCCGCTCTCTTTATGTAAGATATACGAGGTCACGTCGAACTGGTAACAGCGGTACCGCCCGCGCTCGCGCCAGCCATTGCACAACCACCAGCAAGACCGCCGGTCCAACCAGCAGAGCCAGCAGCAGCAGAGCCAGAACAGCCAGCAGCAGTACAACCGGCAGTGGCACCGGAGCCACAAGCTATTGGCGGGGATTGCTGTCCTTGCATGGCGGTACCTGCAACGCATGCCTACGTGCCCTGTGGGGCACATGTGTTGCTGCGGAGTTTGTGCCTTACGTTGGCCATTTACTTGCCATCTGTGCAGAAATGACAGCATCGGAGCTCACTTGATCAGGCCTGCGTGAACCACCAACAGAAAATTCATATCGCGTGTCTAATGCCATAGGGTCGTAACTGACATTATACGACCTTTTGGCATGCTAAAGCCAAAATTTGTATAATTTTTTTTTCTTCTCAATATCTCCAAAAAGGTGTTGCGTCCGGGCTTGTACCCTCAAACGTACCTCCTTGCCTCCCCCTACAATCTTTCCTTTCCCACGTAATATGACTACCTCTAACCTAACCATCTGTGTATTGGGAGCGGGAGAAGATAAGAATGCCATATAAGCCATTCTTATCTTCTCCCGCTCCTCACCTGACTCCTGGACTACCAACACCCTTGGAATCACGCCAGAACTGCATCTGCACTTTTTGCCTCCCCACCTTGCTTAGAACCAACCTTTCCTCATTACTCTATTCTAATTGCCAACTTACTCTTCAGCCAACCTTCAATCTCTTCACATCATCTCTCCTTCTTCTATCCCTACATCCTCCTTTATATCCAACTTCTACTTCCAAGTCAACTCTCCAACGACTTCTTCCTCTATCCTTCTACCATACAGATCACGATACATTCTTCCATCATATTCAAACTCGTTCTACTACACAAACTCATTCTTTGATCAATAAATAATTATCAATTGAATTTATTCCAATCACTCATTAACCTTTCCACACTCTCCTCTCCAGTTACTTTAAGTATAAAATAGGGTTGAACCCACAAGAACAGCGTCCCGGACATTACAAAGGTATAAAACCTGAAAATGAAGTAAAATCCAAAAATTGAAAACTCAAAAGCATAAGGTCGTATGTGTCGGCAGATACGACCTTCTGGCTTTAATTTTGTTAAAATGTACGTTTCTTAAAGCCGAAAGGTCGAATCTTTTTTTTTTACGTTTTCTGCACGAATAAAAAAAAAGTTACGACCTTTAGCTTTAAGAAATGTAAATTTTCAAAGAATTAAAGCCAGGAGGTCGTATCTGCCGACACATACGACATTTTGCTTTCAAGTTTTCAATTTTTGGATTTTACTTTATTTTCAGGTTTGAACTTTTTTGGAGCGATTGAGAAGAAAAAAACCATACGACCTTTTGGCATTAGACACGCGATATCAAATCAGTCAAGAATCTAGTCCTATCTGTCTTGTTTGTTTGTAACCTCCATGTGATAACGTTATTTTTAAATATTTTTATCATATAGTTCATATGATTAATATGTATTGTATCTATGTATTGGGTGGTTCATTTCGAACTTGTGGTTTTTTTTCGTCTCCTGCCTGAAAACTCGGTGCCAAATTGGGAAAAAAAAAATCTTTAAAACGCAGAGCCTGAAGAATATTTAGAGGTCGCTTCCGAGGAATGAAGAAAACAACAATCATTTTCGATTCATCATTCATAATTGACTCATAAGAGAGAAAAAAAAGTAAACAAAAAAAAAAAAATTGAATAAAAATACCATGCTAATTTGAAAAAACTCGGTGCTGGTAGCGACCTCTAAATCTACCGACAATCGATCCATGATGGCCGCTCTGAAATATCTAAGAGAGTAGCAGGGTATGTTATATGCAAGCAGTGACGCGAATCATCTGATAATATATATTTTTTATTTGGAATTTCTTAAGTCTAACCTATTCTAAAGTAACAATTTTCCCAAAAGTGGCTTAAACTATATTTCTTGAGTCTAACCTGTTCTAAAGTAAAAATTTTCTTAAAACTAACTTAAACTATATATTTACAAAGAGGTGGCAATCACGCACTGAGGTTCACACGTATCTGAAACATACAGGTATTGCAATAACCGATCGTTGTGTGATAAAAATGATATTAACTTACCGAAGGAGTTGAGGTACCACCTCGATATTCTACCACTACCTTCTCCTCCTACTCTCCCTGCTTCTTAACATTCCCCCCATTCTCCTTCTTCTCCTCCTCCGCCCTCTCCTCATCGTCATCCTTTTTCTCATCCTCCTCGTCCCAATTCTCCACATCGTCATCCTCCTTCTTTTCCTCCCCCTCGTCCCAGTTCTCCACATTCTCCACATCCTCATCCAACTTTGGTGGTTTTCTCACCCTTATCTACATGGGCTCGCCATCGTCATAATATACCTCTATATACCGAGGTATATGATCCTCGTTGTCACTCGAACTCGCATACCAGGTTGCACAACCATTATCGCACTCATCGTCACTATGCAGACGCTCATCCCAAAACTCGCCATCCAACACATCAGTGGGATTCACTATTTGATTATTCATGTTGGCACTTGGTTTACTGGTTTGACTGCTTCTCTCCCGGTTGTTTGCGGAATGTGTAAAACTCGGTGCAAATCCCACTTTATACCCAACTAGACATCTGAAATACACCCCAATATTGGTGGGGTTGGCCAATGGCAAACTCGAATAATATTTTTTCAGGAAAAGGTGCAAACCCCAGGTACAAAACCCCGAACTATGGTTGGAAGCGCTTGAATTTTCATGGTATTTAAATGGTGCTGGGGTGAAGGGCGTCTGCATATAAAACCCCAAAGCCCATGGTGGGTGTGAAAATTTGCAAGGTGTGAGTTTAAATGCGGAGCTGTAAACTTAATGGAAAAAATGGACAACGTCAAATATATGGATCTCGTCGAGATGACGGAAGATGCACACAAGTTAGTGTGTACACTACCTCCAGGACATGCGAGTGAAGATATTTTTATTAGCTGGCGTGATATTGCACTTGGAAATGTTCGATTCTTGAACAACATTTTGACGCAATCAAACACGAGTGTGAGCACAAAACAGCGCCTACAACATATAGTATCACTCCTCCAATCGTGGGTGGTGTAATTTGAACGACACCGTGCGACTATTGTTGGAGGTAATATTGGCGATGATATTCAGAATCGTGTTCGATGGGATGATATGAAGAGTGCCTTCAAGTGTCATGTACACACTGGAGCCCCGACAAATCTTCAACATAAGGATTTGGCAAGATTTTTGGCTGACGCTGAGGTGGTAACGATGCAACGCTTGAAAAATGTGCTACGCGAACAAGGATGTATTAAGGTGAATGTGGGGGTTTCGTGTAAATTTGAAAACGTGAAAAACGATGAGATCAGCTTGGAAGTGAAGAACTTCAATACACGCAACGCTATGATTCTTCCATCAACGGACCTGGCGACCTGGTTCACCGATAACGTAACAAATCCTCTGCTGACCATGGTGGAAAATTTCGAACAACGAGATTCTGGTTCGAGTATGATTGAGATCATAAATGCGGTGGTCAGCATAAACCGATACGAGCCTCTGCGCGGTGGACTCTCAACATACACACCGCCACCTGAGGATATTCAGCAAAAAAAGGCGTTTGCTGTGGTCCGTTGCCGCAGCTCTCCACCCCATAGGCATTAACGCAACCAGACCACACAGCTATCGACGGTATATATCGGAGCTAAATTGTACAGGTATTAAATTCCCAGGGACCCTGCATAGCGTACATAAATTCGAGAAGTTGAACAATTTGAGCATTAACGTATATGGAATCGAACCGGAAATTTTTCAGAGTGAGAAAAAGTCCAAAAATAGTGTAATTCCTCTGCTTTATTTGAGTAAGAATATAACTGAGAGCAACACAATCCACCTACTCATGATAGAGAGTGAGAGCGAAATAGATGATGACGATGTTGATGATGATGATGATGATGATTTCAATAATTTCAAACCACGATTTCACTTTGCTTGGATTGAGAATCTTTCACGTTTGATAAGCAAACAATTATCAAGCCATAACGGTGAACAATTTTTGTGCGATAAATGCCTGTGTCACTTCAGCGTACATAGTGCGTATGAAAGTCACAGGCAAGATTGTGTGCGAATGAATAGCATCCGGATGGAATTTCCAGAGAGAAAAGATTTGGAATTTTCAAATTCTCAGAATAAGGGAACTGTGCCATTCGTCGTTTACGCCGATCTCGAGTGTACATTGGAACCGGCTACAAATAAATCTCAAGAACATATCCCACACAGTGTCGCCTGTTACGTACATTGCTCATATGACGGAACATTATCGGGATATAAGAATAAGCGTGGACCCGATTGTGTTGAATGGTTTATCGAACAGCTTCACGAATTATCCATTAAAGTAGAGTCACGCATAAAAAATATAATTCCAATGAAATCTCTGAATCAGGCACAACGCGACCATCGTATGCGCGCGAAAAATTGTCACATCTGTGAGGAGCGATTTTCACTCTAAGAAAAAAAATGTCACGATCACTGCTATTTCACAGGTAAATATCGCGGTGCCGCCCATAATCGGTGTAACTTGAATTTCATAGAGAAACACACAATTCCGGCGGTGTTTCATAATTTGTCGGGCTATGATTCGCATTTCATAATTAAATCTTGAGCTTCAAATTTTTCGGGTAAAATCACACTATTGCCCATCAATAAGGAAAAGTATATCAAGAGACTCGGTAGAGTCTCGCGCCAAGTACATTAAAAAAAAAATTTTTCACGCGCGAGACTCAACGAGTCTATATACCCGAGGGGCAATTACCCTAACCTATAACGCGAATTAGTATCTTCGTTTTCTTTCACCTCACAACATACACGAATTGAAACTAATTTTATCTAGGATGTGGCCATGAAAAGCTTTCATTTGAGCCCTAGATCGACTAAATCGGTGTCTGAAGTGCTGAGATATAATTAATTTCAGATTCTGATACCCCGTTTCCACGTACAATGTTTGTCTTAAGTCTTCTTCAGACCAAAATTCAGCCAACTAAAACCATTCCCATAAAATCACATTTCGTCGCTGAACGCAGGACGTATGTTCTACGCTTATACACAGAACATTCGTCCTTACGCATCTGGAAATATGACATAGAAGAGAAAATCTTCACCAAAGTTGCCGTTAGTACGAGATCTTACTTACTCGCTATTAAAGAAATGATCGATCGACTCCCTCTTTCTCAGATGATAGCGATTCTCATTTGTATTTATTTATTCATTGTAGACTCAGCGTATTTTCATTTATGAATATAATTTTCGGAGAAAAACCTTTTTTATGAATTGTTTAATTTTGTAGCGGGTCGCCGTATAAAAAGAGAGGATGATGAGAGGTAACGCTGGGGTTGCAAAATATCGGGATAGTGTGATTTGATACAAAAAACGGCAAGAGTCAGACGAAGAAAGCAGAATGCAAGTGTTTGACTTCATAAACTTCCATTTTATGCTCTACGGTAGTCTTGCATCAATAGGCTTAGTTCTATATATTTTGATACCTTCTGTTCAGACCCGAATTAGAGGTTGACGTTATGAGTTAGACTTCGACGAGCTTTATGTTACCACATATAATAATATTCGAGCGAGACCTCTAAATATTTTTTTCATGCTCTGCGTTTTAAGAATTTTTTTCCCGAGTTTGGCACCGAGTTTTCAGGCGGAAGACGAAAAAAAATACAAGTTTAAAATGAACCACCCTAGTATGTATGTATGTATGTATGTATTCTTTGTTGTTAACCCTTGCGGTTACAAGTTACAGTTTTGCTCTCTGTACATCTTTCTCCATCTCTTGTTTTTCTCACTTTCACATTTCTTCTCTTTTTGGTTTCTCCTTACTTCACTATTTTTTATTGTTATTTCCGTACCCCTAATGTTTTACTATTTTGTTTTTCCTGGCCCATCCCTGTTCGCCCACCTCTTTTTTGTCAAAATGTGTCACATTTCGATTATTATCCGAGCCCAGGCGTCGAAAACGCGAAAAAGGCCAACGTCGCGCGAATTCAATTTCAATTTTAAACACATACGTCCGAAAAAATGTTCGTTTTCTGCGAAAATAGAGCCTACAGATGGTTTTTACATTATTCGAATGATTTCGAATTCGATTCCCTCGTCGAATTACGTAAAAACAATCTGTAGACTCTATTTCCGCACGAAACGAACATTTTTTTGGACGTATGTCTTCGGAATTGAATTTTAATTCGCGCAGCGTTGGCCTTTTTTACGTTTTTGACGCCTGGAATCAGAAAATAATCGAAATGTAACACATTTTGACCAGAAGCGGAGGAAATCGAATTTGAAAACATTCGAATAATGTAAAAACCATCTGTACGCTCTATTTTTGCATAAAACGAACATTTTTTTGGACGTGTGTGTTCGGAATTGAAATAGAATTCGTGCGACGTTGGCCGTTTTTGCGTTGCCGACGCCTGGGCTCGGATGATAATTAAAATGTGTAACATTGTATCAAAGGGAGGTGGGCGACTAGGGGCGGGCCTTAAGCCATAGCTATCCTACTTTCTTATCTTCTCTGTTTTGTCTTCTTACTTCCCTTATGTTCCTTATTGTCAGAGCGCCTCAGGTAACATATTAACACAGCACTGTACGCGAAAATGATCATATATATAACCAGAATAAAATTAGAATGAAATAATACTATATAAAACATAATGAAATATACTATACATAATATAAGCAGATAAATCAAATTAAATCATATAACGTAACTCAGGCTTCTTTATAGCCTTACATCCTTCTGTCTATATTAGTTATGCTTGTTTTCCTTATGCTCGTTTCCTGTTGACCTCTCTTCTTTTCTTCATTTCGTCCTTTTCACACAACATCCCCATCTTCTTTTTATCGCCCAGGCCCTTCTTTCTATCTGCTTTCTTTTTTCCTTTGCTTGCGATTTTAATTACTATCTTTCTCCCGCCGTTATCTCTCTTCTCTTTCCTTACTGTCTGCAACTCTATTTTTTCTTCAGCCGTTTCTCCCAGCACTGCTTTCACCTGCGTCTCGTCGGGTTCATCTTCCGTCTCCGTCCATTCAATTCCCACCTCTTCTTCTTTCCTCTCCCTCTCTTCCACCTTTTCCGTGCTGTATTTCGCTATCCCGTCATTCCCGTGTGCGGGGGTCGACCCCTCGGTCTCGCTCGGGGATGTTGTTTATATGATTGATAATAAGAATAATAATTCGTACTGTAAATTTTTCTACGTATGGTTTATAAGAAAAGTTATGATGGCGGTAATAATAAACTATTTCATGAGTAATGAGGTTTACAGCTCCTTGAAGGCATCCATTCAAAAGAACTTTAAGGTGATTTCACCTTACCTGAAAATATTGCGCTGAACGCGTGCAGAAGGTGCTAATCAACAGAATATCTCTGCCTGGGCACCGAAATCAAAAAAATAGAATTCGTCGCGCAATTTTATGTGCGATTCCGAACACGTAGGGCCCAAAACATGTTCGATTTATGCTAAAATAGAGAAGAAATCTATGTAAAACGTTTTTTAAATAAATTGTTTGGCGCATGCGCAGTCGGCTGTACGGTATCGAAATTTCCTCTAGGTATATAATGATACTCATATAATTTTATAAAATTCCGTATGATTTCATATATTTTCATATAATTTTATCGTATTTTATCCATATTTGTGCAAACATGTAAAATTGTATAAAAGTTATATTTTTTCAAAGGTACGTATGATTCTATGAAACTTTATGAAGTTAGATGAAATTCTGCAAATTCATGAAAAGTTATACAAAATTATATAAAATTGTTTGCGTATAATTTCATACAATTTTATTAGGTTAAATTCGAGGTATAACTTTATTATAGAATTTTATCTGATCATATGTAAATATTTTTTTTCCGGGAAATCGATGTGTGCAATGAATTTTCTGTAGAAGATATTTTCCAGGGCATCTCTCATAATCCTATCCATTGTTACTATGATGCTATACAGTTTTCCTTAGCACGGAAGCATAGAAAATGTAAACACTCATTATAATAACTACAACGATCTGGAACTTGTACAACCGACATTTACGAACCTCTGCAAAAATAAACCCGCAGGGTCAAGTTCTGTAGGAACGAACATGCAGAACCGACCGTGCAAATGAATCTCTTAATGAGGTGTTGAAGAGTAAACGCCGCAGTGTGTTGGGCTGCCGATCATTTAACGCATAACTTTTCGTATACCCGTACCGCGATCGAAATGTGCACTATAGCACGAAACTCTGCGCTAAAACGTTATATGCAACCAGACCTTCTACGGCGTTTATTCGGAAACACATACAGATCCCGCATAACTGAACTCTGTAGAAACGAACCTTCAGAATCGAATTCTGTAGAAACGAACCTCCAGACCCGAACTCTGTAGAAACGAACCTCCAGACCCGAACTCTATAGAAACGAGCCTCCAGACCTGGAGCGCGATTCTAGATCTTTTAAACGCCGCTAGCGACCGCGCTAACGCTCAAGTTAGCGACCTTAGCCGAGTCCATAGCAACCACATAATTTTCAACCGATCGTTATCTAGCGAGTAATAATTGCAACAGAATTCCGCGAGGCTTGTGCTTTAAGCCAATGAGAACCCTCTATTCCGTACCGATTTACGTGTGTGCGTAACGATCTAGTGATATTTCTACATTCTGTGGTCAGTCTATTATATTTTCAAATTCAAATTCCCGAGTCTCTGTCGTTATTGTATTTGAAATATAAAATATAAAAGAATAACCAAGATAATGAGGTAAGTACCGATTTTTACGATAAAAACGAACCTATATTAATTTTTAAACTAATATTTTCATCATTATATACAAGTATGTATGAATGATTGATACTACATACATTTTTTGGTATTTGGCGTCGTTTGCAATGTCTATAATTCAACGCTCTGATAATAGGTTTTTTAAAATAGAACACGGAAATGATTAATATGCTAAATTACATAAAATGTATATAATTGTCCTTCAGTCACAACATCGAACAAACACGCGGCCCCAGGGCGAATGCCGATCTAAAAGGCTATTTAATTGATTATATGGCTACGCATGCCGATTTTGCTGCCGGGCGGTTTCGCGGACCAACGGGTGCCGCCGACGCCAAACGAACATGGGCTAACATTAGCGAAGAGGCAAATAAGAAAGGGCCTCCAAAGACGGTGCAACAATGGCAAAAGGTGAAATTAATGCAATTATATATTACAGATCATCAATAATATTTTATTCATCTTTTATTATACATAATAAATTATCTATTCAACTTGATCAGACGTGGAAGGATTTGAAGACACGTGCGCGTAAAAAATGTACACAGGTGGCGACTGCCCGGAATAAGACCGGAAACTTCCCCGATGATGCGGAACCGCTTAGCGAAGACGACAAGAAGATTCTGTCGACCATAGGTTCCGCTGCGATCGAGGGACACAGGGGGGTACTGGACAGCCCGCCTGAAAGTGTTGTAAGAATTTTTGAATCACTCGAAATAGCACAAAATCTTACCAATAATGCGGAACTATTACAAAATGAATGAAAATAACCGTAACTTTTTTAACAATTGACAATTATTGTCGATAATTATATATTTACTAGAAAAATCATCATTTACGTCGGAAATTGAGTACTTTATGTCTTCTAAAATCAATTGGTCGTAAGTAAGTGTGGTATAAATGAGTATTTTCAATATTCATTTCATTAAAAAATTAATCAATAAACATTACGCCAATATTATTATAAATTTTTTTCAAATTGTAATTGAATCTAAACCTACTATAATAATATACCTACATATGACAATATGAATAATAACATCGAAAAATATATCGTTTCATCTGCTAGGCGTCGCTAAGAAGACTGTTGAATGGCGATCATGTCCTACATGAGGTTCGCCATGAAAAAACTGCCTTTGATGCGTTATATATAAAGATGGAGATGCCCCTGAAGTTTGAAAACGATGAAGCATCTCACAGTGTAATCGGTTAGCAGAATTATCAATCAGTTTCTTCACGATCTCTCAAACGTAGTATTCAAAGTTTATCACAAAACCATTAAGCGTGCATAAAGAATACACATATTTTATGTAGCTTCAAATTCACAAGATGACAATGCCAGTCAGTCTGCTGAATCACCCACAGGTGCACCACCAATACAAACACTACATACTGCATTATCATCCATCACTCAAGTACTACCTGCACGAGGAACGCAAACATTGACATCATCCATCACACAAGCACAACTCGCACACACCACACAAACGAAGTCATTACCCATACACGTGGGACAAACTGAATCATCATCGACCACACAAGCAACACACGCACACACCACACAAACAGCATCATCATCACAGACTCGAACAGCATCATCATCACGAACACAAGCACCTTATATAGGATCGTCACCCACAAACACACTCCCTACACGTCCACGCACCAAACGAAGGGCACCAAAGAAACGTCCAAGCGAAGAGGGAATGTCTCAGTTTGTTGCTGTCCAACAAAAACAGAACGAAATTCTTGAGGTTGGATTTCATTATATATACCGTGACAATCACGTGAAACCGAATGGATCCATGCTACTGGGCAGCGAATATTGGCGAATATGACGTCATTTTAGCGAGCTAACCATTCGCTGCGCTGAACAATACCTAGGGTGATTTTGGCGCGCGGTCGATGCAACTCGGCAGCCATTGTTGATAGAAGCCGGCTGACTGTCAATACATCGCGGAAGGTAGACATGTGGGGTTATGTTCATTTATTTTAAGCAAATGATTAATAAGGTGAATAAAAACTACGTGAATAATCTATGAATATTTATCAAAAATCTATCAATTAGTTTTGAATGATATCTTAATACAATCAAGGAATTGGTTGTTCTCGATGAACTCTTTGATTCTAATTAATTTGCAGTTATAGCTTAAGTTAATTCGTTGATTGTCCTATGATATTATTTAAAACTGATTGATTGATTTTTGATAAATATCAATAACTTATTCACGTAGGTTTTATTCACTTCATTTATCATTTGCTTGAAATAAGCGAACATAACCCCACATGTCTACCTTCCGCGATGTATTGACAGTCAGCCGGTTTCCAACACAATGTCCAACAATGGCTGCCGAGTTTTATCGACCGCACGCCAAAATCACCCTAGGGGTTTTCAGTGCAACGAGTGGTTAACCTGCTAAAAATACGAAATATTCGCTTTTCGGTAGCATGGATCCATTCGGTTTCACGTGATTGTCACGGTATATATAACGTTTTAGAAGTTACATGGTTTTGAACTAACACATTCTGAATTTGTATAATTCTTTCCATAGACGATGTCAAACGCCATGCTAATATTAGCTCAAAATGAGTCGAAGAGACTTGACATATCTCGTGAGCTTTTGAAACGTAGGAAAACAGATCATTCAAAAACTATCAAAGACTTTTAGACACTTTAAAATATACCTATACACTGTAACATTGCATGTTACTAGGCGCTCCTTACCCCTTGGACGACCTTAGCGGAGTGTCTGGAGAAGAATGAATGTATAGGGTGGTCCCGAGGCCGGACCATAATTCCGAAAGGCGACCGTGACAGACTTAGACCTATGGGACATATTATTTATTCTTTTGTTTTTCTTTCCGACTTTTCTCTGACATGTGGGAGACGAGGTCCAGCTGACGGCTAAAACACTCCGACAGAGACGCACCCCGACGGACGCACGAGACCTAATATCGACTGTGGAGATCCCTCTCGACGGCCGTTAGCTCCAACCTCGACAAGGAGGACACGGGGGAGTGCCTAGGGCACTCTACATCGAGGGAAATCGGTGGTGGAAGAGATTCCCGCCACCAAGAAGAACCTGCAACCCGTGGTCCTCCGATTCAACCAGCGAATAATACTGTGGTGGACTTCAAATTGCGCGCGTAGCGACAACAGCTCGCCATAGTTAAGGGATCTCGCACTCGATGCGAAAATCGATTTTTGGCCGTAACACGAGGGCGCTGATTACCGGCGCCATGCGGTCTCGTCACTCTGCGTTAGAATAGCATACCCGACACTCGTGTGTCCCGTAAAACTTTCTGACTCTTAGTACGATTCCTTTTCTTTTGTTGTTGTGCGTTTGAGCCCCGTGGGCAGTTTGGTTTTTGTTCCCTTTGAAGCAAAGAGTGTGTGGGAGTTGACCATCCGGGGATGGATTTCGGCAGAGAGAAAATTCTGTTTCTCCGGTGGCTGGAAGACGGTAAGCGTTAGCCATTCTTACCCATGCTAATTTGAATCCGGCAACGGCTGTCTGCCATATTGCCTAAGTGCAGCCACGAGGCGAATTAGAATTTTTGGGATCGCATTAAGCCGATCTCCGTAGGGTAGGCCGTCACCAGTGTCCCCATGTATTAGAGTTCGAATTCGAGTCTTTATTGTACGTGACTTTGTTGCTTATTTTAGTAGTTTCGTTGAGTCGGTACCTGTCGTACACAAGTGCGACAGAGATAGTGATAGTCGGTCACTGTCGCTCTCTCTCTTCCTCTTGCGGGGAGAGACGAAGCTCGAGGCTCAGTCCAGAGCCTTTATTTATTTCACGTCGAGGCTTAGTTCGCGATTGGAATCGTTAGGGTTATTTAGATTATTAATCGTGTAAGTCGCAGAGTTAGGTTAAGTTAGGGTTAGATAAAATTTGAAAAATTGTAAATAATTATATTTGTATTCTACTGTGAGGCTTCGCCTCACGGAGGCGTACCGGTCGCCTATACACGATCGGGGACGTCTTTTGTTCTAGTTAAATTGTTGAGCCGCGAGGCATTCGTTTTTGTTAAGTTAATTTAGGTCGAGCCGCAGGCTCTAGCTTTGTTATTTATTAAGTCATTGTGATTTCCTCCTCGTGGAGAGTATTTAGTGTTTTAGCTAATTTATTGTCTCGCGAGGACCCGATTTGTCGAGTTGTTAATTTTTTGCTTTATTTTCTACTGTTATTGCTGTCCTACGTGGAAGCTCGTAGTTTGTTTGTTATTGTAAAACTCGGCAAACGCGGCCAGGTCGCCTTTACACGGCCTGCAGCCGATTTATACCCGAGGGGAAGTACCCCCGGGTACACGATTTGTTAATTCTATTTTTTTTTATCATTCAATAAATTCTATTTTGTTGTTAAATTCTAAATCTCGAGTCGTTTGTTAACCCCCCGCTAATCCTTCAGTTGATCCCGACCCCTCTCCGCGGTACTGTAGCTAGCCGACGCTTCAAGTACCCGTAGGTAAAATTTTAGTAATATTTTGATTAGATTTTTGTAAGCGGCGGTTATCCGCCTGGCGCCCAACTTTTCATCTTCTCAGTTTTTGGCCAATTGTAGAGTGGAGGGACCTCGGAGTCTAGCTATCCGGTCTAGTTCCGAGGACCAATAAAAATCCACGTCGCAACACATACTAACCTCAATTTCATAATGATAAATATTTTACTTATCTTCCGGTAGTACTGGATACCCGCATCCGATCCATTTTACGAATAAAGTCGAGAAAGATCACTTTACCAGTTATAATCGTTGCAACCTTACGGATCATAAAAATAAAAACAGTGTCATGAAAGACCAATGATAGCTCTTTCGACTGGGGCTACACCAAGCTTCACTAGTGTAGTGTAGCCATCTTCATCTCTTTCTTTTCTTTCAAGCAGAGAGAGATGAAGATGGCTACACTCAACTAGTGTAGCTTGGTGTATCCGGTGTATCCCCAGTTGAAAGAGCTATAAGTGTATTACCCATCCTCGGTATCCACTACCATCTATTAATCTATCATAGTTTATTGTTCATTGTTAATTTTCGTTAAGTTTTGTAATTCTTTTACAACAGTTCACTCATTAATTTATTCATAAACAATTTATTAACACTGTGAAAAATAAAAAAAAAATAATATCAACGCTGAAAATTCCTTTTTTTTCGTAGTATATCTGAAACATTTTTATTTCAGCGATGCGGTCGGAGTAACGGTTATTCCATCTCGACCGAACCCCCTAATTCGGGTTGACCAATTTTCATGTTTTGCAAACGTTATTGAAAAGTTAAAAACGAAAAATATCAAACCAAGTATTATACCAAAACATACTTCATTTGCAATAAAATCAAAGGTGCTCGAATTGAAAAGAGGGTTATGTTTAGGTAGAATACTTCGTAACCATTTCACACAGCATAGCGGTCGTGGACAATCTCATCGCGCACACGCCGACCTTCGCCAAGAGGGACTTCTCTGGTGCTTCGGCAGGTTCGTGCACAGGCATAGGCACTTCTGCAGGAGGATCATCATCTTCCGCAGGAACATCGTCCAATGGCAAGACTGCATAGTGCAAGCGCATATTATGCAATGTCGCACATGCGTTTATTATGTTGCCTGCTGCTTTAGGGTCGTACATGAGTACGCGTTGCTATTACGTTGAAAAGAATAATGAAATTTATCATACATATCGTCCAAAAACATTTGGTAAATCCTTGCTGTGATTATCTTACTTAATTCATAGTTGGGCAAATCGTCGCTAAACAAATCCAAAACCAACCTGCGAAAAGCATCTCCAGACCACCTTGAGCACTCCAAAACACCGTTCGATTACAGAACGTGCCTTGCCGTGAGCTGCGGTGTATGCAAACTGGGGGGTTCCTACTGGAGCGTTGATGATTGGCATCATAAGCCATGGCTCTAGAGGATAGCCCGAATCTCATATAAAAAGTACAGAGAGAATAGTTGCGGAATATGCTACTCACTAAGTTGGTGAACTGCTGATGTACACACAATGGCAGGAATTATTCAGTACAAAAAATATTCACCAAGCAACCATGTGCCACGTTCACCATCTCCGTAGCACATTTCCATGAGCGTCCTCAATGGAGACTGTGCCCAAATAGCAGCGTCATGACGCGAGCCAGGAAACCTGGCATTCACGTTCAATATGCACAGACTTGGATCACATACCTGAAATCGAGCACAGTTTAAAAACTTTAATTTCATAGAACAGACGTCGCAGTTAACAATATGTTAATTTTAACTAACCATCTGGACGTTTAACGAGTGGTAGCCGTGGTGGTTCACATACGCTTCCTCGCGCTCTTGAGGAGATAGAATTCCAACGTGCGAGCAATTTATAGTCCCAATGGCTCCAGTGAACGGCTGGGGTGCACGTGCAAATTTGCGACGAGCTTCTTCTCGATCCCGTAGTGTTGCTGGAAACTTGATCCATTGCTGAAGCAAATGATTGATTGCCGCCGATTTAAACAGCGGCTAACAGCAGTTCGGCTGATCGCCACCATGAAATCTTGCCCGATAGCACGCTGGTATGAACCAACGGCATAGAAGCGAACTGCGCACAGGACCTATCAAAAACAAGTTATACTCTATACAAACTGAAAAGCCTTCAATTGAAGTGTCTGCAATTATGAAATCAGCCAACATATTTCGTACAAATTGAAGTATGTGTAGAAAAAAAGGGTAACAAGTCATGCTCACTTGGCATTCGACTGACAGCCCGTGGGATCGATCTCTTTCAAGGTGCGGTCGAAGGTGGTTGACTAGATCGCTAGCCAACTCCCTTGAAAGCCGAACCGATTGACGAAATTGAACTTCCGGGAGTTCAAACGGGTTCTGTTTGTTGCGTAGTTGTCGACGGTTAACCCTTAGCTCGGCAACCGCGTCTTCTTCCTCCTCCGCATCTAATATGTCGTTGGCTATCCATCCCATAGCCATCTTCAAATGAAATAATAATTATTGAGTAATGTGATAGCTAATGTGTTCAATGAAAACCATTTTTAAAGAGTATGAATCAAATTAAAAAACTAAACTGCTTGTAAATAAAAAAAAAAAATTACCAAACTAAGGACCACCCTAATATAGAAGACATAGACATTTATTGGCTCACATATGAAAGGTATAATTTGTAAAATTTGAAGGTCAAACTCTACGATGATTCGATCTTGATTGAATAAATTAGGTCCAAAATAAAATTAATGATTCTATTGGCTACACGGTTGAACCGTGAGTGTGAGATAAAAATAGTGTATAATTTATTTCTAAATGCGCATGAACGCTGACCTCGACGTGTAGGTCAGATTAGATTATTTTCATGAATAAACAGACAGCCTGGAACCCCCCGCTGAAGGCGACGAAGAGACGATAGCTATATGCGAAAAAAACTTATACACTAATTACAGCGTTATACAACAATAGATTATACACTAATCTTACAGTAAATGAAAAGTAGAGATAATAAAATTAAGCTATTTACGTAGAATATTAATCAACAATGTAAATTGCACTGAATTTAGTCGGTAAACCGCACTATATCGTCTACGTCAAGTTGTTAAACATTTGTGAAAGCTATATACGTGTATCGTGAACAATGGTACGAAGTAAGTATATTTGATATACTGTACATTAGTACGACTCGTGAAAGAAGTATTCTTGGTTTTTTTTTTTTTTTTTTTTTTTTTTTTTACGTTGGGAAACTTGTGTTCAATACTTACTTACTGGCATACTCGAATAATTGATGATTGAATAGTCATATTGAAATATACGATATAATTTATATTTGTCATCGTGAATGGGGCTGGTAATACTGTGATGGTATACATGGTATGTATATTATCAAACAAACATGTAATTTGAAAATTAATGGCAATATAAATCGTGAGTTTTATTATATCGCTTCTAATACCATCATGTAAGCGTCCTTGGCTCCACGTGGCCAGATCTGTTTACGCACTTGCGTATCGTTCACACCCAGCCAATTATTTGCTTCATCTTTTAGCATTGCAGTATAGTGACCACTATCTATACTTTCACCATGATGAAATATTGCGCTATTTACCTTGAATTTCTTATTGTCGAGGGTGATATTCGTGGTTGGTACTGCGTTCAATTTGAAATTCGTTATTTTAGATGCCTGTCCATCTTGATACATAAATATCATGAACTGCACGACAATGATATGTCTTACCGAAGCAATTACGGTTTTTTGTAGCCTATCGCTTTTCTGACAATTCTCGCACGTACTGTCAAGTCTTGTCCATCGTGACAAAGTGTTATTCAACAAATCTTGTAGGTTCATGGGGCTCTTGATACCTGGTGTAAACGATACGGGTATGGCTGAAATGTAATTCGGCTCTGCGACCTCAGAGCTGAGACCGCAATTGTCACATCTGATCGTCGTGATCAACTGATGTTCGATCGCTTTTCGAGTTAAATCAGTTTTCTCGCAAATAGCCGTGAGAAATTCAGTCGCATCTTGTTGTATATTTTCTGTAAAATTTCTGCCTGCTAATTCTCGAACCGCAAAGGAATCTAATGTTGCACTACTTGTGACGTAAGAATAGGCTAATTTTTCCAATGGGTCGTTATTATTCAATTTAATCAATTCTTGTATTTGAGCAGTGGAATATACACTGCAGAGTGGCATTTGTGTAACATGAAACACTGTCCTTATTTTCCATGCCAACAATGGTGTGCAACGGATTTGGCAATGTATTGTCATCTACTTCGATTTGTATATTTTGCGTGTATGAGGGAACCGACCATACGGTGTCTTCGACCGTTAATTTAGCCGCACGTGTCATATTAATTTCGGCCAACTCAGGTTCGTATTCTCTGAGTCGATTGTGCTCGACTAGTGCAGCTTTCTGAACTTTTACTGCCTGTGGATTGAAATTTATCAAATGTAATCCGTCGAGAGACTTGACTCTTGACAATGCAACGTATGCTTGTTCAGCCGTGAATACAATCTGGCCTATGTCTATAACTATGCTGTTCAAAGTTAAGCCCTGAATTTTATGTATCGTGATTCCGTAACTGAGGGATAGAGGAAATTGACTTCTGAATATAAAGGCACCATTCATTATTTCGAATTTTGTGGATACCCTTTCTATGGTATACTCTATCCCCGATGCTAGGGCAATCGTTAATGATTGTACCTCGCGTGTGTCGATATCTCGATTTACGGAAATCACATGACCTATGGTACCGTTTATAATACCTGTAGATACGTCGATATTTCGTCTAATCATGATTTTTGCCCCAATCTTAACCGTTATAGTTTTCGCGAGTCCAGCCGTGCGAGTGCTGTCTTCGTGTTCCTGATTCAAGAGTTTCGTTATTTTTTTTTTCACATACGGTGTGCAATCAATGCTGTCTTTGGCGTTGAGTTCAATTTCGTCGCCTGGAATTTTGGTTAACATGGCTGTGTTCAAAATGTCACATTGGTTCCGAGTCGGAAAAAGACAGACTGTATCTAAACTTCATCTATAATGAACAACACTACATATTTTAATTCGCTTCGCAAGATTTTCAACACCTCGTCGGACAATTCTTTGTATTTGGGCGTGCCGCCGTGCTCAACTGGTAGCTGGAACAGTCTGTGCACTGTTAGTCCATCGACGCTAAAAGCCGCCAAACCTGTTGGTGCCGTGACAGCAGTAGTTGCACCGAGGATTTGTATTGTCCAGCACCTAATAGTTTTTGAAAGAAAACTCTTACCCGTACCACCAGCTCCACTTACGAACATTCGTAATGGCCCACTACGCGCTGAGATTAAAGAGAATCCGACAGTATCAAATATTATTTTCTGTTCGTCATTGAGTTGTGATATCATGTCAACTACGTCAAGGTTTTTCAGTTGCCCTTCCGCGTTATTCAAGTCCTGCATAGCCAAGTTGGCTTCTACTGGCTGATAATGTAGCGGATTATCTCTGTTGTCATCTGAATCTTGGCTCAGATTGCTCATTATATTCGTAAGATCATCCAACTTTTGTTCGATCAATTCTTTCACCTGATCGGAACCTTTTTGAAAACGGACAATCGCTCGTGGTAACTCATTAATTCTAATAGGTCTGCCTTGCTTTTCTCGAACGCATCGGCGTATGAATGACAATCATTTTTCAAGTCATCAGTATCACGCCACCGTTTGAAAAGTAGCAGCAATGCATGGAAGTACTTTTCAGGCTCTACATTCAGATTATATTTGTAGTGATTTATCAAATAACTGCGCTGTCTTTTTTTCAAATACAAATCACCGCCTAAGTCGTATATCTCTGCATTACTATTTTTTGGTATTATTTTAGTTATTTCGTACCATTTGGCGTAGTCGTATAAATGTACCGACTCTAATTCTTCCGGTCTATTCGGGTAGTAATCGTCAATGAGGGACGGACAAAAAATATCTGTCGAACCCGAAAATAGTTTTTCTACAGTTTTGTATGGCTTAACTCTCTTATTCCTAAGCTGATTTGCGTCCAACCATTTTATGGTTGTATCAGGATCGGTTCCGTACAACGGAACACCTAACAGCGTATCGGCAGCTTCCAGAGCCCCGAATTCTGTGTTATTCAAACTGCGCATTGCCACACTCCACAGCCGGCTGCTCAACGACTTGGTGGAATTGATATCATGAAACATATCGGTTGTATGACTAGTTTCAGGTTTAGTACTATACTAAGTACAATACCAATTGAGTATTGTCGATTTTTCGCCTATGAACTGCATGTCCATGTTTCCTTCCCACGCACTAAGAACAACCGGATTATAGTCATTTATGAAGGCTTCCTCTTCATTTCGCGGTAAGTCGACGAGTCTGCTTTTTGATTTCAGCTGTTTTCTACCCGCAATGGACATGGCCACGTCTTTTATTACCAGCGTGTCCGTAATTGGCCTGGGTAATCCGAATCTGTATATTTTCGTAAATCCTTTTTTAGTTTTCTTATTTCGCATACAATAATCGTTATGCTTGTGCCTCTGATGCGTGTCTACTCGACGATACAACGTCGGCGATATATGTTTATCGGGCAGTTTGCAAGTAATATGCTTGGAAATGAAGTTGGCGATGTCATTCGTAGATGACTCCCCGATCGTGGGAGCATTCTTAATCCAGACCGACAAATGAAAATGCTGTGTTCCTCTGCCTTGGTATTCTCGTCTCCAAAAGTAATGGCTGACTTCTCCAATTGGATTGTCATTGGAACATATTGAAAGAGAGAAAGAACAGAAATTTGTTCTCTAGATATCTCGAGGCTGAAACTGGGTCCCTCGCTACTAGTTCACTTGTAGACATACCAGCCATTTTTGGTCCGTTAACGTTTCTAATGTATTCAGCTAAATTATTCCACATCCACTCGCTGGGACTCAGCGTGAGAAACCACGTTGCCGGACCATAATTTTGTACCATGCATCCCAACTCGTTTCTCGGTTTGCGCCAATACTGGTCTGTATTCCGTAATTTCGCGGAAATAGTGATCAGATTTCCTTCAAGCTGTTATTTTGACATTAATTCCAAATACTGACCGGCATTCATTTTTTCCTTTAGAATAATAACATTCAGGTTGTGAAATATACCACCCTTCAACTGCCGTATGTTCGAGTCGTGTAACAGGTAGAACAAATACTGTTGAGTTAACCTGAAGACGGAACACGTGGACATAAGCCTGCATTTTATGTAGTCGAATTCTCGCAGAGGGATCGCGCGGTTTTGATGCTGGCCGTTGTTACCATAAGGGTACAAATCTGGGAAGCACATGAGGTCTAGATATTTATCAAGAGACTCGGTAGAGTCTCGCGCCAAGTACATTAAAAAAAAAAAATTTCAAGCGCGAGACTCAACGAGTCTATATACCCGAGAGGCAACTACCTTAACCCATAACGCGAATTAGTATCCTCGTCTTCTTTCACCTCACATACTACACGAATTGAAACTAATTTAATCTAGGATGTAGGCATGATAAGCTTTCATTTGAGCCCTAGATCGATTAAATCGATGTCCGGAGTGCTGAGATATAAGTAACTACCGTTCCTGAAACCTCGTTTCCTCGTTGAAATTTTCTCTCTCCTGTTCTTCAGATCAAGATTCACACTCAAACCATTCCCATTAAATGACATAGAAGGGATAAATCCACACAAAAGTTGTATAGAGTGGTAGAGTGGCGTGATACGGGAGTCACGATGTAAGTCGGCGCTAGTATCGCAGACGAAAATCGTCTGCAACACTAGCAGACGCGTGTTATCATTTTATGTTTTTAAATCCAAATGAGGGAAATAAAATGAAAAAAAGTACGAGCAATAATAAAATACAAAATTTGATTTGAAGGTTCAAAAACTAGTGAATAGGTACCCACTTAAAGCTCCTCAGGTACGAAAACCTTACGCCAACTACATTAATATGATAGCCACTTACAAAAATGTTTCGACAGGTTAATCTTAAATCCTACGATCTTGAGCTTTTGAGGTTATTTATGAATGCAATTATCGGAGCAGACGGTTTTTTGGGGATTCAGTTATTTAGCAAGTTACCGCCTGAGGAAGTCTGACGATAGAAAATCAAGAGAAAACGTTGAGGTTGAAAAATATGAGGATAGCATGATTTGATATAAGGAACGGCAAGGAGCCAGACCAATAAAGCTGAGTTCAAGCGTTGGATTGCAACGAATTTCACTTCAAGCTCTATGTTAAGCTTATCTCCGAAGGCCCGTCTGCTCAGACTCAAATTGTAAGTCAACATTATACGTAGGATTCCGACGAGTTTTATGATCTATATCCGCATCATCTAGTCAAAACGAGACTGTAAGTTGACGTTGTGTTTCAGACTCCGATAGGCTTTATTCTACACTCCACGTCAACGTAGTGCCTTGACCATCGGTGAAGATGATTCTTTAATCCATGATTTATAAACAGCTTAGATTCTCCGTTCAGAACGATCTCAAAGTCTGTATAAATATCTATGATTACATGTAAATTAATAGTACAAACTATATATCGATACCCACGTTCTAATATGTCTCTCGGTCTCGGTCTCGGTGTATTCTCGGTCCTACTATTCATCATGCGGCGAATCATAGAGTCTACCGTACATAAATTCGTTCGATTTTGGTATGCGACCTGTGTTTGTATGTTCGTCTCTCTTGAGCTTTTCTCAGATTCAGATTAGTGCTATCGCGACATATATTCAGAATGAAAATACTTATTCACTATTAAAGAAATGATCGATCGCCTCCCTCGTTTCCAGATGATAGAGATTCTCATCCATATTTATTTATTCGTTTTAGACGCGGCGTAATTTCATTTCTGAATGTAATTATTGGAGAAAAACCTTTTTTATGGATTGTTCAGTTTTGTAGCGGGTCGTCGTTTGAGAACCCAGATAACAAAGTGTCCACACAGTGCTTGCATGATGGGCCGCACGCGTGCGGATTGATCCGCACCGCGGGACTTCAGATCACCATGCAGATGCGTCCTCCATGGAGGGACATATGCGCCGAACGCGTGCGGCCCGCATGCGTGCGCGCACGCATGCGAGCACGTAGTACATGCGTAATGAGGGTCCTCAAAATCATTTATTTATATAATAATAACTCGTCAAATAAGAACACAAAGTTATGCTTTCGTAAAAATTTTTAATACCCAACTCCATTAATATATTATATGATATTATATTATACATATATTATACATATAGATTAGGGTGTTTCAAAAAAAAAAAAAGTTGATTTTTCGTGCTGGTACCCCTCATAACTTGAGTTTTGACCGAAAAAAACATCCTCACGAAAAGGGAGCTCTGTGGCTTAAGTGGAAGCCGCCGCTCATTGGACTTTTATAATTATACTAACAGCCAATTAACATTTATGACGAACTTCTTGGAAGGAAAATTTTGTGGGGACTATGGGTATTGTTTTTCGAATAAAGAAAAAGAAAATGTCACTAAATGAATATAAAAAAAAAATTTTCAATTCAAAATTTTTTTCAAAAATTTGTTACGTCCGGGTATCGCTACCCATACGTTCGCCCCTCACTTACCTCAGTCCTCTAACTTTTCACACGCTTCCCCCCTTTTTCCCCTCTACATCTCTACCCTTTTATCTACCTGCTACCGGATCGTCCGCGTCCCCCTCTCCTACGTCTAGGAGACGCTCGTTGCACACGGACTGCAAAATTGCAACGAGTCAGCTAATCCTTTATCTTACTATCCTAGCGACTACCTGATTTTTCTTCCTCCACTTCACTTCTCAACCGTACTCTTTACAGAAAACACCTAAAATAACTTAACTTACTTTTATACCTAGACACAACATATATCATTCGTTATACCTGGATGAAACATAAACCATTCGTCTAAATAAAGCTACTAGTTCACAAATATAAACGTTCATTTACCACCATCAACATCTCCCTCAGTTGTACTTTAGTACTTAGAACAGGGACAAGACCCCAAATTCGAATTCAGATCATAACAAATTTTTGAAATTTCAAATGTTAAAAAAATTTTTTAATTGAAAAAAATTTATTTAGTGAGTTTTTTTTCAAATCGGAATACAATCCCCGTGGTCTCAAATTTTTCCTTCCAAAAAGTTCGTCATAGACGTTAATTGGCTGTTATAATTAGCTAAGTCCAATGAGCCGCAGCTTCCACTTAAGCTACAGAGCACCCTTTTCGTGAGGGTGTTTTTTCCACCAAAACTCAAGTTTTGAGGGGTAGCAGCATAAAAAATGAAATTTTTTTTTTCTGTAACACCCTAACATAGATACTTAAAAGGGATTCTGTCAATAGGTGCCGTATGAGTAAGTTGTGCGAGCGAAGTGACAGGAGAAAAAGAGAAAGTACGGGGAACACCAGTACGGAAGAAACAGAAAAAGTAGCAAAAGCGATAAGGAGGAAGGTGGAAGACAAGATATAAGCAGGTAGAAGGAGTAGTAATAGGAATAGAGGGAAGGAAAAGAATTATAGAGACCAAACATAACCTAGAAGCGGGGAAAGACAGGGGGGAAGGAGGAAGGATAGAGAGGTAGGGCGCAAGCGCGTGAGGTGAGTGATACTACGCGAGTCAGGCGAGCGCATGGAAAGGCAAGAGGAGGGGTGGGGAGGGAGCGACGAAGAGACCGGGGAGGAGTGGGGAACGCCGAGTGGATCTCAGGAGATCAAAAAAAGAGGGAGGCGAACAAAGGCAGAGAGCTGGGCAAGAGAGAGATCGGCATCAGACGGGTCGATAATAGAGAGCTTCGGGAAAAGGAAAGCGGAAGGTACAGCAGAGGGAGGGAACAGGAAGAAGAGTAGCGTAATCAAGGTGAACCAAAGAGAGGAGGAGGGAATGGAAAGATCAGGGGAAGAAGAGCTAAGAAGGGAAGGAAGACGGGAGGAGGAAAAAGAAAGCAAGAGATGGAGCGTAGGAGGGGGGGAAACGAGGTGGATGGAGACAAAAGCAGAGAGAATGGAAGGAGCCATGAGAGGGGTAGCAGAAGAAATGAGAAGGATGAGAGAAGGAATAGAGGAGGGAAGAAAAGAGATAAAGGAAGAGCGGGACAAAATAAGGAAGGAGGTGGAGGAGGTGAAAAGGCAGGGGGAAAGGGAGAGAAGGAGACTAGAAGAGAGAATAGAAAGACTAGAAGGGGAGAAGAAAAAGATGGAAGAGGAGGAAGGAGAGTGGAGAGAAAAAGTGAGGAAAGAAACAGAGGAGGGAATAGGAAGAACAACGAAGGAGGCGAAAGAGAAGATGGAGAGAGAGGGAAAGGAAAAAGAGAGAAGGATAAACGAGATAGAGAGGGAATGGGAAAGGAGAGAAAGGCAGGAGAGGAAGAACAACCTCATAATAAGAGGAGAAGAGATAGAGGGAGAAGAGGGAGCAGAGGAAGCGGCGGAGAGAGTGATATCAGGTGTAACAGGGCAGAGAGGAGGGATAAGGGAAGTGGCGGAGATAGGAGGGCATGAGAGAGCGATCCTAGTAAAGATGGCGAACTGGGAGGAGAAAAAGAGGGTGCTGGAAGAAAAGGCGAGACTGAAGGGAAGGAAAGTATACCTAGACGACGACCTCACAAAGAAAGAAAGAGAAATTCAGAGCGAGCTGTGGGAGAAAGCAAAGCAGGCGAGAAGGAAGGGGCGAAGGGCGACAGTAGGGTACAAGAAACTATGGGTGGAGGACGCACTATGGGAGTGGGAGCAAGGAAGGGGAGAGATAGCGCCGGCGGAGCAGAGAAAGAGGGAAAATAAGAGAGGCAGAAGCAAAGGGTGGGGACGAGGGGACAGGGGGGGAAGATAGGAAATGGAAAAAGAGAAAGGGGTGAAGGCGCTTTTCTGGAACGTAGCGGGGATAAAGGGGAAGGATGAAGACTTCTGGGAATACGTGGGAAAATACGAGATCATAGGAATGACAGAAACATGGATGGAAGGAGAAGAATGGGAGAAATGGAAAGGCAGGATGCCGAAGGGATGGATATGGAAGTGCGAGGGGGCAGTTAGGACAGAAAGAAAGGGAAGGGCGAAAGCAGGGATAATCACGGGAGTGAGGGAGGAAATAAACCCAGAAGTAGGAGGGGGGGAAGAAGGAACGAGGGTGGAAGGGATACAGGAGCGAAGGGCAAGAATAAAAGGGAGGACGTGGAGGATAATAACGGTGTACAACAGGGGGGGGGGGGAGAAGGGAAACTAAAAGAAATAGAAAAAAGGGTAGAGGAGGAGGAAGGGGAAGGGTAGGGAAGGAGGAAGAGGAAGGGAAGCTGTTAGTCGGAGGAGACTTCAACGCGAGGATAGGGGAAGAAGGCAGGAGGGAAGAGGGAGAGGAAGAGGCGAAAAAAACAAGAAATACGAAAGACAAGAGGCGGAACAAAGAAGGAGAAAAGCTAGTGGAATGGGTGAGGAGGAGGGGATGGACAATTCTGAACGGAAACACCACAGGGGATGAAGGGGGGGAGATAACATACAGCAGGAACGAAGTAGCCACGACAATAGACTATGCGATAGTAAACGAGGAGGCGTGGGAGGACATAAAAAGCATGAAAGTTGTGAGGAGAACGGAGTCAGATCACCAACCCCTGGTAGTAGAAATAGCTGGAGAAGGGAGAGAAAGAGTAGAAGAGGAGAAAGAGGGGATGGAAAGGCAGGTGTGGGGGGAAAAAGAGAAAGAAGAATTTAGAAAGGGAACGGAGGAAATCAAATGAGAGGGCGAAGGGATAGAGGAGGAGTGGGAGGAGCTGGCAAGCAAGGTGAGGCAACTGACAAAGAGGAGGAAGTGGAAGAAAACATGGAAGATAGGAAAGAACGAGTGGTGGGACATGGAGTGCAGGAGACAAAAGAAGAAATTAAGGAGGGCATGGAGGGAAGTAGGAAAAGAGGCGGGCGGGGGAGACGAAGGGAGAGAGAGAACCAGAGAGGGAGAGGAGATGGAGAGATTCAGAGGTGTAAGAGAGAAATACAAAGAGATGTGTAAGAAGAAGAGAGAAGCGTGGAGAGAGACAGAGGAGAAGAGGATAGAAGGGTCAAGAGAAGAGGGGGAGATGTGGAAGTACATCAACAGAGAAAGGAAGAAGAGAACGGAGATAGGTGGAAGCATAACAATGGAAGAATGGAATGCGAACTTCAGAAATCTGCTAGGAGGGAGGGAAGAGGAAGACGGGGGAGGAATAAAAGGGGGGGCGGGAGAGAGACAGGAAGAGGGAAGAGGAGGGGAAGGGGGGAGAGAGAGGGGAAGAAAGGATAAAGAAGAAGGAAAGGAAAAGACAGAGCGGGAGGAGGTGGAGATAAAAGGGGAGGTGATGAAGAAAATAGAACGATTAAAGATGGGCAAGGCAGAAGGGGGGGGACGGGATAAAGAACGAGGCATGGAGGTCAGGAGGGAAAGGAGTGAAACAAAAGCTAGCAGAGATTATATGGAAAACGTGGAAGGGAGAAGGGTACGTGAGAGAGTGGAGGGAGGGGATAGTGATACCAATACACAAAAAAGGGAGCACGGAAGAGGTAAAAAACTATAGAGGAGTAACGCTGACACAGACGGCCTACAAGATATACGCATCAGTACTAAACGATAGGATAGGAAAGGAGCAAGAGGAGAAGGGGGGGTTAGATGAGACACGAATGGGATTCAGGGCAGGGAGAGGAGGCATGGACAACGTGTATATACTAAAGCACGTGATGGGAAAAAGGCTGGAAGAGAAGAAGGGGAAAGTATACCTAACGTTCGTGGACCTGAAAGCGGCATTTGACAAACTGGACAGGGAAGTGCTATGGAAGGCAATGGCAAAAAGGGGAATAGGGGAGGAAATGATAGAAAGGGTGAAGGAAATATATAGGGAGACCAGCTGCAGGGTGAGAGTAGGGAAAGAAACGGCGAAGAGGTTCTGGGTAGACAAGGGGGTGAGGCAGAGGTGCCCGCTAAGCCCGACGCTATTCAACATATACGTAGCAGACTTGGAGGAAACAATGAGAAAAGGACAGGACGGAGGGGTCGTGGTAGGGAAGCAGAAGATATGGACGTTAGGCTATGCAGACGATGTGGTGCTGATAGCGGAAGACGAAAAAGGAATGAAGGAGATGATAGACAGAGCGGACAGGTACTTTAAGAGGAAGAAACTAGAGGTAAACCAAGAGAAGACGAAGATAATGGTGTGTGGAAAAGGGAAGGGGAAAAGGAAGAGACAGGGGTGGAAGTGGGGAGGGAAGGAGTTGGAGGAAGTGGAAGAGATAAAATATCTGGGGTACGTACTAAGCAGAACGAACAGCGAGAAACCACACATAAAGGAAAGGATAGGGAAAGCAAGGAAAGCCCTGGGAGGAATATGGGGGATAGGAGAAAGGAAATTCAAGGGAGACATCAGGTGGAGGATGAAGATGTTCGAGGCAGTAGTAAAAGGGATTGTAATGTACGGGGCCGAAATTTGGGGATGGGAAGAAAGAGAGGAGATAGAGAGACTGCAAGAAAGGTACGCGCGATGGATACTAGGACTAGAGAGAACGACGCCAGGGTACGTAGTAAGGAAGGAGCTAAAGATGGATAAGATAAGGGTGGGAGCAGGGAGAAGGGCAATAAGGTACGAGGAAAAAGCAAGGAAATCGGAAGAGAGAAAGATACTCAGGGAATGCGTGCTAGAAAGGGGTAGGATGGAGAAGAGAGGGAAGGGGGATAAATGGGGGGAGGAAAGAAGGAGGTACATGTGGAGATGCGGAGTAGGGAGGGAAGAGGCGGAAAGGGTGTGGGAAGAGGAGGGGACAATAGAAGACAGAGTGGTGGAAAGAGACAAAGAGGTGCAAGAACAGGAAAGAATGGAGAAAATATGGGGGTCAAAGAGCGTCCCGAGATACAAGGAAATAAGGGTGCTAGGCAGGCCGAGATACATGAGAGGGAGGAAAGGAAAAAAGGGGAGGACGTGAGGATAATAGCAAGACTGAGGTGCGGAAATGAGGAAAGAGGGAGGAAATACTGGCTGAAAGAGGAAAAAAGGATGTGCAGAATGTGCAGGGAACAAGAGGAGACGATAGAACATATGGTGGGGACATGCAGGGAGATGGACGGGATAACAGGGAAGATAGAAGAAATAATGAATGACGAAGGAAAAGGAATTGGATGGGGAAGAGCGCTGAAAGAGAGAAGAGAAGCAGTCGAAAAGAGAGAGAGGGAGCAATGGGAGTAAGACAAAGAGAAGGCGAAAGGTCGGGAGACGGATAGGTAAAGTAGGGAAAAGCAGGAGATGGCGACACCTAGGAGGAGACAGGCGAAGACAAGTGAAGTATAAACAAGCAGGGAAGGGTGGGGAAAGAGCACAGACGACTGAGCGGCAGGCGACAAGCCAGTAAGCAACAGGCAGGAGAACAGTAAAGTCAGGACGAGAAGTGTAGAAAAGTAGAAGAAAGGCAGAAGGCGGTAAAACGTGGGGAGAGATGGAGAAGGAAATGGAGGAGCTGAGGAGGGCAGTGGAAGAGTTAAAGAGGGAAAGGAAGAATGAAGGAAGAGGTATGGAAGAAGGAAGGGCAGGGGCCGAGGAGTCGACCCCCCCTACCCGACCTGACCGGGAAAAGGAAGGGGGGAAGGAGGAAGGAAGAAAAATAGAAGAAGGGACAGGTAGGAAAGACGGGAAAGAGAGAAATATAGTAATAAAAGGGATGAAGGGGAGAAGAGGATGGAATGAGGAGACTACGAGAATGATTAAGGAAGCCGGGGGGGAAGAGGTACAGATAGGAGAAATGTGGGAATGTGGAGGGACGGAGCTGGACAAGACGAGAGGGGTGGTGGTGGTGAGGATGAGGAGTGAGAGGGAAAGAGAGAAGGTGCTGAGAGGGAAGGGGAGAGTAGAGGAAAAATTCAAGATAAGGATGTGGAAGGACATTAGTTTTAGAGAAAGGGAGGAGAGATGGAGGATAAGGGAGAAGGAGGCGGAGGAGAGAAGAAGAGGAATACGGAGCAGGAGAGGGGAACAGGAACAGAAAGGAGAGGAGAAGGGAAAGCGGAAGAAAATAAGATAGATAAGATGTTGGTGGCCTTATAGGATTAGTATCATTAGCATTAGTTTTATATGTACAGCCCCGTACTGTAGCCGTACTGGGCACGTGTAGTTTGCATTTTGTAATTTTTATTTTTAATTTTTATTTTTGTAATTTTTTATTTTAGTGTTAGGTCCTCCTGCATCTATATGAGTGTGTACCTTTATTCCTAATCTAGCGTTAGTTACTTTGTATTTTGCTTTATTATTTATTTTGATTTGTATTTTATTTTACTACCGTGTTTACCCATAGTGGCAGGCGTAGAACGGATTAGACAGCAGCAGCAAAACAGAGAGGTCAGGACACGGGAAACGGAGAAACAAAGCCAAGAGGGGGAAAGAGATGGAAATAGAGTAGGACGAAGGGAAAGAGGAGAAAGTAGGAATAAGAATAGGATAAGTAGGATTAAGATATAGTCGGAAAAATTGTAACGCCGAAAGGCATAACAAGAAACAATAAACGTTATATATATAGATACTTAAAATAATATTATATCACAGAGATAAAAAAGTTTTCTCCAAAAGAGTACGACAGCAACTACAATTTTGCATTCAACAGGTCTGAAATGAAGTGATTTTGCACATTTTTAAACCGTTCAAAAATATATCTGAAGTTATTGATAATTGTGGAACATTTCGAGTTTCCGATTTTTTGTCGTATAGAATCAAAAAAAACGAGTTTACCATCATCTTTTTTGATGCAGAGTTATTGTGCAACATTAGAAGTAAAGGAAATTACGCATCTGAAGAAGAATAGGTGGTTTCAACAGTTTTAACGGTTGTGTACTCAAACACTGAATCTCTTTTACGGCAGTCTTCATTATATGGCTCTCTGACATAAATCGCTTCTCCACAAAACGCAAGTCAACTTGAAATATAACCCAGATGAAAAATAAAAAGAAAAATAATTAATACATCGGTGTAAATACTGATAATAGTTTCTTACTGAGAGTATCACATATGATTAGAAATTTAGTGTAACACTCAAGTTAACTGCATAGATTTTTTTAAAAACATAAACAAGCTCAAAATAAAGGAATCGTGACTCAAAATCATTGTATTTGGTTGCTATGCACTGAAATTAATCGTATTCAGATTCATCATCTGCAAGTCCCTGCGCATCTTTTTCTTCATCTTCGTTTCCACTCAGTTCTGCACTGTCGAGCATGTCATCTTCTGAGTATTCCGCTCTTTCTCGATTCTCTAGTTCCTCAATTCTTGTACGTAACTCTTCGTAATTGGCATTTTCATCTCTTAGCTTCATTCCTTTCTTGGCCTTTTTCAGTGGGTTGCGATGCCTCTGCTTTGTCACACCCAAAACATCCAACATCTCTGTTTTAAATTCGGCCGCAGAGTCGGGCCCTTCAAATAATGGGCATCTCTGCGCCGATGCTGAAAGTATCGAATAGTTTTCATCACTCATCAAAGCCCTAATAGTACTGGAAATTGCGTCAAAGTCGCATTATAATTTCCTACAATGGTGTATGTGCCAAGTAACAAAAATATTATGACAAGAACAACTTACTGTACAAAACTTTTGCCACTTTCGTGTCGCCAAACTTTTCGCTGTGAATGTCCCCCAGCCATGTGAATCGGCAAACAGCTCATCAGTCATAATTTGTTTCGAGGCACAATTAAGGAATTCCTTCAGTTTAGTTCCACCTAAGTTGACGAGATGTTGATGCTGAGAAAAAAAATTACACTTTTTCAGTCTGTCACATTGATTTATCATTTCTTTTTTGTTTACACACATTGATTAAATAAAAATTACAAATTCAAGCTGAGTGTTATAAAAACATGCATTGTAAATATGAAAGGTTACCAGTTTCTGTCTCTTAGTTTTCTTTGCAGCGTCATTGAGTTCATTAAATTCTTGAACTGTTCTTAAGGAAAAGCCTTCGAGAGGTTCGTAATGCGAACTAGCGTATTGTACATCGTCTGTACTATTTCGTTTTTGCAGCTCTTGCACTATCTGCTTACTTAGATTTAGTTGTTCATAGTTTTGATCCACAATGACTCTGGAATCATATTTTAATGTGATAAATATCCTGCGAGGAGAATTGATGCGCATAGATCAGGGCTATGCTAATTAAGAGTTACTACAAAATGTTGGAGATTTTGATTGTTCTTCATTTTCATTCGAGTTTCAAGAAACTGTAAATATGAAAATTCAATAGCCAATTTCATGTGAATGAGAACTATTGGGATGGAAGTATTCTTGATAATCAACTCACTGTAAGATTCGCAAGACCTCTTTTTTGTGCGAATAATCATCATTACTGGGGAAAGGTACAATATTTGAATGTTGATGACTTCTTTGAGCAGAGCCATGTTCACCTAAGTTAAAATGAGATGCTTCATCTGACCTGAGAAACAAAAAAACAGTAAAAGAATCTATTAGTGTAGAATGAATATACTCGCGGTAGCGGCTTGCTAATTAAGTACTAAAATTTTCGATAATTCATTCATGCTCGAAGTTCGAATCGATTAAGAATGTAATTAAAATCTTTCGAAAGCAATCTAATTTATTTTCTTCCAGAGGCGAAAAGGTAATGGAAGCACACCTGGGCACGAGTATGGCGTTGTTTGACGGTGTAGCTCTTAGTGTAGCTTCACTTAAGTTAAAATTGCGTGTTTCATCTGACCTGAAAAAAAAAAAAAAAAAAAACAGTAAAAGGATCTATTAGCGTAGAATGAATATACTTGCGGTAGCGAGTTTTTGAAAGATTTGTCCAAGTTTACCTACCGTTTACTATGAATGTCCTCCTTGGAGGTTGATTCAGGTATCGGCGCTGAAGTGCTTAATGTTAGCAAGTTACCGTTATTGTCATTTGCGTCAGATGCTAGCTGTGCTTTTGATCTAAAAAAATGAAGCAAATAATTAGAGTAGAATGAGTGAACTTTATAACGACTTCATAAACTATTGCGATGTAAAGAGACAGAGTATAATTCATTTAATCAAAGGAAGTATTTTTATAGTAAAAATTCAAGTATAAAAGAAATGTACATTATAATTTTGATAAAGCACTCGAAGCACATGCTGTAATCAAGAGATAAAAAATGCATTGAGAGCGTAGAATATTTATTCTAATTCACGCAAAGTTTTTCAACATTTACTTACCGTATGTTCTTAGTTTCAATTACGTTCTTCAACGTTGATGCTGCAGTTATAAATACTGAACTAGCTTTAGGCAAGCTAACTCTATTACTTCTCGGTACGGTGCTCTGATCCGACTCCTGAGGAACTTTTTTAGATACTATGGCTCGCAACCGTTCTAGCTCGGCTTTCACATCTAAGTTTTCTTTTGACGTTTTAGAAGCAGGAGGCTCATCTTCAGAAGTTAAAAGATGGAATGGGAGTTTAACTTTTCTACTACTGCTTGTTATTCTAAGCTTTCTCTTAGCATCTGTTTTTGCCTGTCCTTTCAAATTCACTAAGTGAGCCATGACGCTTTAATTAATAAAAAGAATGGAATGGTGATTTTTAGAATACTTTCCAAGCTAATATTCTTAATGATGGTATTAGCGGTAAAAGACAGTGAGTAAAAAGTAGAATAAATTATAATGCTATTCATTTAGATCCCCGAGACTAAGCAATAATATACATACAATTGTAGTACGTATTTAAATATCAAAAAAAAAAAAAAATTTCACTCTTGCTTCAAAAACATGATTTGTTTGCACTTTATTCTTCTTCGTCATACCGGATTCTTTCGCTCGACAGTTTCTTCGATTTCAAGGCAAAGCAATGGATGTAAGCAAGGAGACACAAATCCACTCATTTGGTATGACATGCTCTTCCTCTCCTTCTATATTACTCCATTGTGGAATTTTATAACTCTTGCTTTTGACGGAGTTCAGATGAACTGCTTATACTCTATCGGATAAATTGGAACAGTGATACACTCCGACAGAATTGGATGTCATTCCAACGTCGTAAACTACAGCTGTCCTTCTGAATTCTTTAACAATTAACAAAGTACCTTCTTCATTAACTTGCACTATATTTTCTATTAGGCAGATTCTCGAATCTCTAAGAATGCAACAACTGTCACGCAAATTTGTTGCTAACGTGAATTCTCCAACCTCTAGTTTTTTATATTGTCGACAACGGTGCGCAGGCAAACCTTGCGGGAGTGGTCCTGCAGCATGGCTTTGAGATGGACGAATATATATATTGTCATCAAACGGTTCGAAACTGATATCATTAAGTTCACCAATTCTTTTATACACTTGCTGAAAAGTAAGGTGTGGTTTTCTAATGAACTTCCGAATCGTTGGCATATTATTTTCATACGCAAATGCACTAAACGTCTCCAAACCACCAAGTTCTATGACGTCAGGTACTATGTGCAATAAACAATGCACATTATATGACATGAACTGTCGCCCATACAGTCGTTCACATAGAAGTACATAACTTTCTAGAGCCTCTTGGCAGAAAGCGTATGATTCTTCGGGTGTCTCTTTTGAAACAAGGAGGCGCATGATGCAACTGAGGATCATTAAGTGGTCGTAATAATCTTCCGAAAGAACATGTTTCAAGACAACTGCAGCAGTATAGAGTAAGGATTGCCTGAACTCCGTAGCTTTCCAGTGCTTGTACATTGAGATTTCACTAGGCAGGCGATTAAATTCTGAGGGACAATAATCTTTCAACAATAGCATTCTCGAGTTGAGAATATTAAGTTTTCTGCCACTGAAACGCCGATGTCCAAACTTTCCTTCAACATGAGCGGACAGTACTTTTTTCATGTTTCCTAAATAGACCAAATGCATAGCTTCAAATGGAACTTTGGTCACTAATCCAAGTATCGCAGCCAAGGGGGTTCTACCTTTATGGTGATCTTCATCTAGAAGGTTCGCGTAATCTTCATCTGTTCTTGGAGGATGCCTAGTGCCTAGAAATACCATAGTTAAGCCCGGCACAGTGCAACGGAGACCTTCGACTCTACACTTGGAACAGGCGTTTGATGCCACGTGACTATAATGATTTAAAGCAAATGCTCTTGCAGGCGCATCAGCAATAAAGCACCTTACATTCAAAGGGATTTGTCGGTTTCTTATAAAGATCCCACCTGCTTCTTGTATTTCGACAATTTCTTGGATGAATTGTTCAAAAAAGTCAAACGGATTTGATGGCTTATGCTTTCCTTTAAATATTCCGGCAATAATAGGTCTCTTATCGGGTAGGTTAAAAATCCGACACTGATGAGGCCAATATTGATCCTGGCCTTTGTTTACTTTAGCACCGGCTGTGTTGAAATCGATGATTATACGTTCAGGCAGCTGAAAGTTTTCCGAAAGAGCTTCCAATTTTTTCATCATTGTAGTCTTCAATCCAATGTGAATATATTCTCCACTAGCGATTTCTTGGATATATCTACTTGCGACAGCTGTAGGAGTGTTCAGTAGCGTTCGATTGTCCTTAGGGAGGTAGATTAGGCCGAACGGAAATGCTCTTAATGTTTTGAGTATTATATTTCCTTGCTGATGCTTTAAACCAGCTGCAAGGAAAGCATTCTTCAGAATCCTTTTATTTAAATCCGCAGGATTCTGAGCAACTTGAATATTTTCATCATCCGAACTACCGGATCCATTTGCATTGTCTGCTTCGACATTCTCATTGAGTATGTTATCATCCTCTGGTTCGGCTTCATCAATATCACTGTCCCTTTCGTCTTCATTAGAACTTGCAGTATTATCACTAGAAGCTTCTTCCAAAAGAGGAACTTGTGAATCGCTTCCAGACTCAGACGACGAAGGTATTTGCAGTGCTTCATTTGCTAGTCTTTCATCGGAACTACTATCAGAATCATCAGGAATGTTTCTTTGACCACGAACTACAGATAATCGTCTTCGCTTGTGTCTCGAACTTAGGTCCACAAAGTTCTTGAATTTTTCGGACATTCTCGTACTTGCGCTAATTTTTTTTTTCAATCGTGATCTGTTGTAGATAATTTTTATTCCGACAAAGAGAGTATCAGGATTCCGGAACATGGATCTATCTGAAACTTGGAGGAGTGCTTCCTTGGCCCAAAAAATGAAACCCATGACGTTCCATTCCATCTAAGAGGCCCTTGTGCTCTTGGCGAGCCCCATTTAATAGTAATATCCAGAAGTAGATAAATATTCGACGGAGGTGCTGAGAGTTTGTCCTATTTCATTGGATTGAGTCTTCTATGCTAGATATGACAGGACATGAATGTTGGTTAGGATGCTGAATAACATATATCTTACACTGGTACAACAATCTCGAAATACACTATTTGTGGTTACACGTTAGTAAAATTGATGAAATTGTATGCAAATGATGAAGAAAATGAATCGGAACAGTCCAAATCGAGCCTGGATCGAACCTCACTGTCAAATCATGATCATTGTACTAGTTTAAGGTTGTTCAACAAGCTTTGAAGCCTTCGACGAGCCTGCAAATGCTCCTCCGCCTCAGTGGAATAGCCTTCGTTGCTCATGTGGTTGCCTTTGAATGAATCCCCATGTTGACCACACATCTTCAAACTGGCAGAGATTATTCAAAATTAGGGGACAAAGGTGATAAGAAAGTGAAATTTGAAGAATGGCTTTCAACTTCAGTAATTGTTGTTTTATTTTTTGTCACATGATTAGACTAAATCTTTTGATTCTCATTATTCGAAGACTAAACATTTAGAGAGAAATCAGAGAATAACTCTTAATTTTATTTCATTCATACTTTTGTTACCTAATTTTGAACAAGTTTTGTGAGTTTGAAGGTCTCTGGTCCATGTAGATTCTTTCAAAGCCAACGACATGAGCACCGAAGGCTATTTCACTGTGACAAAGGAGCATTTGCAGGCTCGTCGGAGGCTTCAAAGTTGGTTCAACTACTTCAAACTAGTATAATGATCATGATTTGACAGTATATATATATTATTACTATTATTTCCTATATAAAGTGTGCTTTAGCCTAATTCCGTCACCTAGTACCAAAATAAACTGCCACGTTTTTTTAAATATAATTTTTGTTCCCAAGGGTCGAAATTTATACCCACGTGCCCATCCCACTGGCTAAGAAAAATCTACAAAAAAGTGCGAGGTTATGGTACCACTTGATTATAAATCACAAACCACACTTGGCCGTGTTCCGATATTCGCTTGAAGCGCTGAAAATCTAGAAGTGTGACAGATACACAAGATTACTGACAGCGCTTCAAAGCTAATATCGAAACGCACCTTATGTCGAAGAACATAGCATAATAATTCTAATCTGGTTACCGTAGAACCGATGAGTACCGCAGATCACACGATGATCGACGCGTGCTGTATAGTGCGAATGTATACAAACGAAAGCCGGTGCGTGGCTGCGAGCCTGCCGGTTGGCGGCAGAGGGGAAGGCACGGACGAGTCAAATAAGTCACTGTGGTCACTATGGAAGTTTATTTCAAAGTCGGGGAAGTACTATATATAAGTGCACGCGCTTTTGAAAATACAATTGTTAGAATCTATTAATAAACGTTCGCGAGGTACAATAATATATTATGGTTTTATTAAAACTTTTTGGATATAAAAATGAAAATATTCTTTGAATAATGCAGGTTTTCATCAATCCAAGTGTATACATATTACTCTCATCCTTGCTAAAAATGTCAGATAGAAACGGATAGATTCGTATAAATACGGAAAAGATTCGGGTTCAAAAACCGGATTCGCTATACGGTTTTTGAGTCCGGATCTTTTCCGCATCTATACGAATATGCACGTTTCTATCTGTCATTTTTAGCAGGGATGTGCCTGCACTTCGTGCCTCCAAGCGTGATGACATAATGCGACGCATTACGCTCGCACTGAGATGCCTATCACAACGTTGGGGCGAGTGCAGGCAAATATTCTGCATTTTCGCTCGCATTGCATGCGTCGCACGTCTTGCGGGCAGTGTGCGACGCACGATTGTTATCTGGGAAGAGAGGATGATGAGAGAGAACGCTGAAGTTGCAAGATATCGGGATGGTGTGATTTGATAAAAAAAAACGGGTAGAGTCAAACGAATAGAGCAGAATGCAAGTGTTTGACTTCAAAAACTTCCATTTTATGCTCTACGCTAGTCTTGCATCAATAGGCCCAATTCTATATTTTTCGATACTTTCTGTTCAGACTCGAAATTGAAGTTGACGTTATGAGTACGGGACGCGTACATGTTCTTTTTGCAGAGGACCTAGCTGCATTAAAAAAAAAAAAACTATCTAAGAATTGCAATACATATATCTAATATTTATATATATATTTAATCATGAGCAGCATTAAAAAAAAATAACTCTGCACGCAAGTACCTCCGCCATTGCCGGTCCCAAGCCCAGATGAGACAGGAGGAGGGCTGCGCGTAGGGTCACACGTTGCAGGCATATGGGGCATTCCACGCCAACTCGACCTGGATCTGACCCTCGACCCCTTGGATTTGGTCCGTAATTTTTCACATGGTTGTTCCATCTTTCGGGAGCATGATGAATTTTCTTTTAGATTTTTATGATCAAATTTGTTCAAATCGAAAAATGAAATCACTTGAGAAAAAAATCACATCGAAGGACACTTTTTAAAAATCTGAAAAAATTCTCAAAAATCCTGCATACGATACAAAGAATTTTGGCGTGCGGACCAGAGTGGGCCGACGTTCACTTCTATCTGTAATTCGCGATTTCCTGGAGGAAAAAAAATAGACGCGAAGGTCAGTTCACTGTAGACAGTTAAAAAAATTCCGAAAAATCCGAAGTTACATATAAGAATGTTCAAACAACTGTTCACAGTGAACTGACCATGGCGTTCATTTTTTTTATTTTCATTTTTTTTCAGGAAATCGCAAAGTACAGGTAGAACCGAGCGCCGGCCCACTCTGGTCCACACGCCAAAATTCTTTGTTTCGAATGCAGGATTTTTGAAAAAATTTTCAGATTTTTCAAAAGTGTCCTTCCACGTGATTTTTTTGTTAAGCGATTTCATTTCTCGATTTGAACAAATTTGATAATAAAAATCTGAAAAAAATTCAGCATACTTTCAAAAGATAGAACAAGCATATGAAAAATTACAGACCAAATCCAAGGGGTCGAGGGTTAGACCCAGGTCGAGTTGGCGTGGAATACCTCATATATACTCCTCAAAAGAATTAAAGCAGCACCTGATCACGAGTCGAAAAATGATGAATTTTAAAACGACTGTAACTTTTGATCTGGATATCATATTCGGAATTTGTGGGGTTCAAATTGAAGCTTGGAGCGTCTTCTTTTACGCCTGTTGAATGGATATTTTTTATTCCGTTTCATTGTTGAGTTGCATCTCTCTGAAGCAATCGGTGCGCAAATTCACGTCTTAACGCAAACTTCAACGTAGCACACGGGGAGCAGGAATTTTTCGTCGAAAAATCCGTTCCGTGTCAAAGTTAGGAAATTTTCTTGGCTTCAAAACTCTTTTGTCAAAATCTTCGTACGATTTTTTTTCGCAGAGCTACGTCCATTTCAAGCAAACTACTCGAAAAAATGTTCAAATCACCATAACTTCCGACAGAGTCATGGTAGAACAATATTCTACACACCGATTTTTAGGTAATTTCATCTCCTTCAAGATGCTCGTATCAAATTAATTTTTCTCTCAATTTTAAAGGGTTCAGCTCACTTTTACCACAGAAGTGCATAGGTCGAAATGCATTGAAAATTAGGGTTAAATCCGACCCCCAAAACTCTATTCAAACTTATCGGAAATTGAAAACTGCTATGATTTTCAAAAAGCTCACGCTCTTCTCTTTCAAATTCTCTAGCTGTCGATCTCCGTGCGCTTTTTTTTCGCCGAGTTACGACAGTTTGAAGTAGACTACTGCAAAAGATCTTCAATTTGCTATAACTTCTGAACATTTTATGGTAGAACAATTTCTTGCGGACCATTTTGGACGTGCTCCAGGTGCTTTATCATCAGATCAAACTTTAATTCGAAATTTCAAAAAATTTGAAACTCCTTCCGATTTGTGTATGAATGCTTCCCGCTTTTGGCGTTACCCAGAAGCAACGACGTGGACGTAGCGGGAATCTGATCCCTTCGGGGTGTTTGTTTTCAGTGATTCCCCTCGCCTCTCACTTTCGGGGTGCTTGTTTCACGTGAGTCCCCTTGCCTCTCACGTGCGCGATAAGATGTCTGCTGAAACCGCGTGTTACCTACGCGGTTTCTCACGATTTCTTGAAGTCTTTCGCGCATGTTGATGCACCGTCGATGCGTGCCTGTGGTATGATGTTCCACGCATACAGCCGCAACTGCTGTCTCAAAACTGTCCTTACAAGAATCGTGACGTAGAATTGACCTTTTGAATGATGAGACAGCATAAGCCGCATATCTCATAACGTAGCATTATGTTTATCAACAGAAGGGGTTGTAGTAAACATTCGATTCTATCGCCTGATCTCTTATTGTTGATGGTTAGCAAACTTGTATCGCAGGTATTGATAACAAGTCGATTCAGTCTTTCTTTGAAAGCCTTCCAGAAAAGACATAAATTTCCAGTGCCGAAAAAGAAAGAATACTGATCTTTTCATTACAATGCCCAGGCGCAATCTCTCTGAAATCGATGCTGCAAGGATCGTTGCGATTTCTGAGGCTGGTCTTTCTCTCAGAGAAATCGCAGATCGTGTTGATCGCCATAATTCGGTAGTCTGCAGAGTTCTTGCTCGTCATCGTGAAAGAGGTGACTTTCTGAGAAGAGAAGGTCAAGGTAGAACACCCAACACTACAAATCGCGGAGATAGGAGAATCCAAAATGTAAAAAAAAGCCGCTAAGTTTCCAGAACCCAAATTATCTCACAATAAGAATTCACGAAAAACTTAGCGGCAGTCTCTGTCGTGATATCAGGAAAGCCTGCACAGCACTACGATCGTCCTGCAAGTATAAGTTGTCAAGTCGGACCTCACTGTTTCCTGTAGTGATATCGAAACATCATTCCCAGAGCTACGTATACTTGGCGGTCTCATTTTCATATTCATGTATACTACCGCAATTATAACTGAATGTATATTCGCCGGATTAACGACTATACTCTTTTGCATGAAGCAGGAAATTTTGGATCCTAAAACTAGTCCCTAGAACTAGGTATTAGTTCGTAGAAAATAGTTAAGTTATGGCAATTATGCATACTTTTAGTCAAGATACTTTTTCTTTCAATAACATTTGCATCATCCGGATATCAAGAAAATAACGGTAGATTGAGATTAATTACAAATTGATTTGATTCATGGTTTTGCCGAGTCTCTCGCAGCTATTCGGAGTCTCCTATGATGGACGACTCGAAATCTAGCATTGATTCTTGGATGGACGGGTGGTTGCATTTCTTTTTTTCAAACAAACGCGATTAATATTCTATGGCATGCATAAGCGATTCAATTATTTAATATATGTGTCTCGGATATGACTTTTGCGAAGCTAGTTTCAGTTTGTGATAATATACTTTTCTTCATAGAGGTATTATACTTAAAGTCCATACCGCAATAATGATGATCAACGATATGCTGGATAATGAGTATCGACGCTTCAGCATTAGTATTATCCTATCCCAAATTGTATTTCGAAAATCATCCTATCTCATCTGTGGCTGAAAACTATCCCATCTCAAAATGTGTTTTAGAATCATCCGATTTCAAATTGTATCGAAAACTGCACAGTGGTGTCAACCTGATTTCGTAGAAACGAAATGGATTTCTGCAATAGAATACTTTTTAAACGTATTCTGAGATAGAATGGTTTCCAATCACATTTTCAGGTAGGATAGTTTTCGGCGATAGTTTGCGATGGGATATGATGATTTTCAAATCGATTTTATGATAGGATAATATTTCGCTCGTATTATGATTGAATTCAGATATTGTCGATAAGAGTAATGAATATGTCGCAAGCCAACAAATGGTCAAGTGATTATAGAGACGATTAGCCTTACCAAGTATAATTACCAAGTATTAGACGTGTACCTAGAGATACAGAGAAAATACACTGACGATCAGGCTAAGATTATTATAAGTGGTTGACGTGAATACCGACGTGTTCAGAATACGGCAAGTGTCGTATTATTTCTATGCGTATTATCATTGGTACAATTATGTGTCTCTTTATTAATAAAATCATCCCTATAAATAGCGAGTGATTTTTAAGAAAACGAAGGGTGATTAAGAGTTATAAGTGAAAAAACGTAGCTCTGGGAATGATGTTTCGATATCACTACACGGAACAGTGAGGTCCGACTTGACATGGTATACTTGCAGGAAGATCGTAGTGCTGTGCAGGCTTTCCTGATATCACAACAGAGATTGCCGCTAAGTTTTTCGTGAATTCTTATTGTGAGATAATTTGGGTTCTGGAAACTTAGCGGCTTTTTTTTTACATTTTGGATGTTTTTCGTGGGATTTCACTCCTTTTTGTAAGGCCAAAGCAGCGATATTACTGTGAATTGCCGAAAATTTCTCGAAATTCTATGTTAATTTTCAATTGGCTTCAGGGGTGTGACCTTTGAGTATACTGTACAGTTCTGATGCTTATACTGTTACAACAGTTTAGTGATGTTATAACGTGAAAACGGAACCCATCGATTGTCCAATAAAAACTTCTTAGATTATACAGGGTGACTCAGAATTCGTGACAAATCACTTGAAAGGTCAATACCTGTTACACTTGGGATCGAAAGTTCCTCCCTTTCACCTGGAAGAAACTTATCTATTTCCACAGAATTACGGAGAAGGACATGCTTGAATGAATGTATACGACAGAACATTAGTGGTAATATAAGTAAATTTAGAAGATGGAAGTGGTGGAAGAAACAATCAAAAGTTGAGAACTCTTACTTTTTCTGTGAGATATAACAATCACAGACCATTTATTGGTTGGATCCTAAGTCTACTGCACAGATAATGGCTCGTTCTTAGGTATAAAGTAATGATACATCTGTTTGTGTAGATAAAAGACAATGAAATGGTTTACAATTGCATGACGTAATATTATGAATGAATTATACAAAATTATGACTGCGGCGTTAGCAGGACAGATAATTAGGCTAGTACACACGTAGAAAAAATTAGGTAAAGGCCATTCCACGGTGGAATGCAAACGCGAACTCAAACGCAAACGCAGTGATTCGACGCTCCTGATTAGTTGTCGGAAATATTTGTTCAAAGCTAAGCCAATCAGGAGCGTCAGATCACTCCGTTTGCGTTTGCGTTCCACTGTGGTATGGCCTTTAGTGTTAGAGCTGCCTGTAGGCATACGAATAATAACAAACGGTCAATCTTCGTGATCGTGATTACTGAACCAAATTCTGTACTGCTAATGATCAGTTACAGGCAACTAGAGTGAGAAAATAATTTACCGAGATACGTACTTTTTCAGTCAACTAATGCACAGAATTATCAGCAGAACTACCATAATTGCCAATTAATCAGATATAAACATTCCTACTGCATCTATTATTGCTGAATACGATAACTGAGGATTATCAGAATCTATGTACTAAAATCTTAGAGGTCTGACAAGCAGAATCTGAATAATCGTCCTGTGTCCTGTAAGTGTCCTGTACAAGACATGCCATGGTTGAAACTATATCGGACCACTAGTGATGACGATGACAATATCTGCTGTTGGCTGGAATGTTGTGAATTCGAATTTTCTGGCAGAGTAGGTTTATTTGTCAATTGTGTTCCAAACCTGACCGGCAAGTATAACGGGTAAACTGTCACTGTTTATTTTCTAATGCCGCAAATCTGTTAAAGAAAATTCGATTAATTAGTTTGAATAATACTTCATGAGATGATAAAACCAAATGAATGCCATCTATAGATACAATGCACTCTTCTAACATAATGTTGGAAGAAATTAATATATATAGTGCCTGAAATTTTACCAACGTCCGAGTCTTTGCCTAGTCCTTGTCGAAAGGTCCATCTATTGCCATATACGTACATTGCATTAGGGAGTATGTTGGCGATTCATGTCGGTAGTAACCTTCTATAACATTCTTTTGGGCATCTTCTAGAACAAGCAATGATAATGTTAAGTGTTAATCCAAAATATCAGTTTGACAACATTGGCGACTCTTTACGAACAGTTGCAGCCAATTAATGCCCCTCCGATAATGCGGACGGGTGAAATTCGATGTACAGTGATTACGCACTCCTCAGGCAAAGTGAATGAAAATTTTGAATACACTTACTGATTCTGTATTTGTTATCTGCATGCCCGAATATCAACTCCTGCCGGAAAATATTCCGATCAGTGAATGACAGCAAGCTGTGAGTCGTTTCACAACAAATCTTGAGTTATTCGAGATTCATCTTCAGACTTCGTTCATGCCGATAAGGCGTGCGTTCGGTGTTCGCATCAATTATATTATATACATAAATAATCGTCAGATTTACGAAATAGTACAATTCGTAGATCTAGTTCATAACCGCAGTTAGTTATCGTATGCAATTACATTTCGAAGAAATACGGAGCAGTCATCTGTTCTTCAGCGTTACACATAGCTTTCGCAGAATCATTCCAGGATTATAACCGAATATAGTGCATAACTAGGTCTGTGATCAAGGGATCACGCAATATAACAAGTATTACTTATTCATGTGAAGACGATGCAAATATTTTAATCTACATTAGAACACGAAAAGAGGTATACGAGTCGGAATTTCAGATTCTAAGTGTAAATCGTTGTATTCAATCTTTAATACTCTTTCAGGGAAGATATCAGGTGAATCATTCTTTGAAGATTTACAGGTACCTTTTTCTTCCAATCTCTTTGTATTTATAGATGGCAATAGTGAAAACTGATGAAGTTACCAGTAACTTATAATAATAAAAAAATAATCTTATAAAATCAAGGCTAAACTGGAGACTATAATGGGGCGTAGTATATTACGGCCATGTTACGAACAATATTTTTCGATGCAGTTGATGTAAAATTCGATTTTATCTAAGCAGAACAAGTTGTAAAATTCGATTTTATCTAAGCAGAACAAGTTGTAAAATCAGATTTTACGTCCACTGCAACGAAAACTTACAAATATATAACTTGAAATATAATACAAGAACACTATCGCCCTACCTAGTTACATTATCAAATAGTATCGCAACGTCCTAACAGCTGGTATTATACATATTTTCCCTGTTCAGTGTTGGGCCAATTAACTCATATTAACTTGAAAATATCCCAAAATACCTTTTTGTAGTCGCATGTATAGTTCGTACGGTTGCAAGCATATAGCATATACAAGTTCATAAGGTTGGCGTTATGTGATGAATAATTGATGAAATGATAAAACATGATTTTACGGTTCTATATGCCAGAGTAGTGCTGGTACGACGAACTCAAGTATAGATATGTGCTTGCAAAATTGAAAGATCTTTATTTATTGGAAATCGAAATGAGACGTGAAATTTTTCAATCTATAATATTTATATACGTATATTTCTGTCAATTGACTATTAATTTTAGCTATGAACTGAATCTCTGAATTAATCCTAATACTAAAAAATAAAACGTGGAGTCGTATGTGTAACATTATATAGATTTATACGGTAGCCCAACACTGGAACAGTTATGATTGAGATATTTTCAACAGTAAGTCGAAACTAGTATCCTGTAAGAAAATGAATGATTAATATGTTTGCCTCTTCATGCATATTGGTTTATTACGCGAGTAGGAGTTGAAGGAAAATTTGAACACATTCGTAAGGACACAACACTTGGTTGAAGTTGTGAATAGAAGTAAATACAGCAAACAATATTTCGTTTGAGAATAATACGATTTTGCAAACCATTCACGCATGAAGAGGTCAAGATTATAACTAAGTAATAAGTAATGTGAAACACGTGGTTGAGTTTTGTCAAATGTGCGAGAAATAGGTATTGCTGGTGGGCAAGTGCCATTGCGACAACTTTTTTTAACTTTCGGTTTATTTTCTTGATTTTTCCAGCCTTTGAGGCAAGTATATATGTGTGCATACGTGTATTTCGTTGTCGGATCACAATCCAAACCAACTGTGAGAGATCGTAGTATATCGCCATGACGAATAGTCACATTAGAGGATAAACCTGTCATATACAACAATTTTGCGAATAGGCTGCATGTATGCATGGTGTATGAACTGGTTTATTGTTCATTGGTATTGCCTTATTATCTACCGTATAATTGAATTCGATTAGATACATTTGGGCTGCCTCCTTTTTCACACAATCTTCAAATGCATTACATCAGAAGTATTGCACCGAAAGTTTTTATGTATAATAATGGTCTGGAATATACCGATACCCATATTCTAATAAGTCGTAACTCACAAAATTTGAGAAATTGCCTTTCTTTCCACAATGGGATGATAATAATGTTTCGCAGCTTAACGTATAAGTTTCAGCGGTCAGATTGTTGATTCACTATTTTTAAATAAATATTCCAAGCCGTATAGTCATATATCTTCTCAATGGTGATAGTGGAGCGTTTTTATGGCTTGCTGAAAAATTTTCTGAATGTGGAATACGACATATTAGAACGTGGGTGTCGATACGTTATACCAATTTTATAGTTGAATTTTGGCAATTTGTATCAGATTATTTAGGCAGATATTCGATTTCATTGATATTGTGGGACAGTTCAATAGATGTTTTCAATGCAATATTTGTGTTATTCCGGTAGGCATTCATGTAATTTGCATAAGTCTTCATATCACAGTCATTTCTTACTAAACTTTAAATCGTCATCATGTTATGTCAATATTCAAATTATGGTACTGAATTTTCACTCATGTTTTAGAAATTGTCTACTCTATATAATTGGTTCAGAATCGAATGTAACTGTGTTGAGCTGCGAATTTGTTTGTATAGTGAATATCACCATAAAAAAGATTTTCATTTCGAACGTATGTATCAGGAATTGAAGAGTAATTCGCTGAATCACTGTAATGATAGTTTGACCTTAAGTGGTCGGATAATCTAAAGACTTGTGTTACGTGCGCAACTTTCATGTATACAGCGTGATTCTCAAGTCGCGGAAAAGATTTCACATGCAGATTCCAGATCGAAATCTAAGATTAAAGTTCCCTATCAAAAACTTCGAGGGTGCGCTCGTTCTTGAGTTATAGAAGGTTTAGTCCACCCAATCAGGCGGCCGTAACGTGACGTGCTCAGTCTCGTAGCAATCCTGCAAAATTGATAGTGCCCGCTCCGCATGAACTTTGCCTGAAATTTCGGTTTTTTATTTCGTAATTTTGAGTCTTTACGTCGTCCGGTCGGTCATTCTCGTGTCCTACGTCGTTCGCCCCGTAGTTGACGTTGTCCAGGTGGTCAAACTGGTGACTCTCGATCTCCAGGTCGTCCGCTTCATAGTTTTCACTCTCGTTGTCGATTTCCGTCCTCCAGGACTTTCGCCCCGTAGTTTACGTTTTCCAGGTGGTCAAATTGATGACTCCCGATCTCCAGGTCGTCCGCTTCGTAGTTTTCACTCTCGTTGTCCTCGAGGTGTTGATTTCCGTGATCTCGGACTTCCGCCCCGTAGTTTACGTTGTCCAGGTGGTCAAACTGGTGACTTACGTTCCCCGGGTCTTTTGCTTCGTATAGTTTTCATTCTGGATGTCGTCAGGCAGGTGATTTTTGATCACCAGAATTCTCACTACGTTCTTGACGTTGTCCAGGTGTTCGAATTGATGACTTTCGATCCCCAGGTCGTCCGCTCCGTAGTCTTCACTCTCGTTGTCTTCGAGATGTTGATTTCCGTGATCCAGGACTTCCGCCCCGTAGTTTACGTTGTCCAGGTGGTCAAACTGGTGCCTTACGTTCCCCGGGTCTTTTGCTTCGTATAGTTTTCATTCTGGATGTCGTCAGGCAGGTGATTTTTGATCACCAGAATTCTCACTACGTTCTTGACGTTGTCCAGGTGTTCGAATTGATGACTTTCGATCCCCAGGTCGTCCGCTCCGTAGTCTTCACTCTCGTTGTCTTCGAGATGTTGATTTCCGTGATCCAGGACTTCCGCCCCGTAGTTTACGTTGTCCAGGTGGTCAAACTGGTGCCTTACGTTCCCCGGGTCTTTTGCTTCGTATAGTTTTCATTCTGGATGTCGTCAGGCAGGTGATTTTTGATCACCAGAATTCTCACTACGTTCTTGACGTTGTCCAGGTGTTCGAATTGATGACTTTCGATCCCCAGGTCGTCCGCTCCGTAGTCTTCACTCTCGTTGTCTTCGAGATGTTGATTTCCGTGATCCAGGACTTCCGCCCCGTAGTTGACGTTGTCCAGGTAGTCAAACTGGTGACTTACGTTCCCCAGATCTTCTACTTTGTTACGTTCGTTATCCAGGTCGTCAGATCAATGATTCATGACGTGCAGGTATTCCGTTGAACGAAAGGATAAAAAAAATCGATTTCTAAAAATTGAATTCACTGATTGACAAGCAAATTTCAACTGCAACGTCAAAAAAGGCGTGATTAATCTTCGAATGGAATACAATTATGGAATGCAATTTATTGTACCTGATCGTCGTATAAAATACATATTTATTTCAGAATTAAATTTGAATAATTACTGATGGAGTCAATAATTTAATACATCGGTTGAGTCAGAAATCAAGAGTCGTCATTATCGTATAAGATAATTCATTTTATTAACATCATACATAGTTAAAATACAGTTTGAATTAAAATCCAGAAGGATTTTTAATGGAATAGAATCAAACGAGTAGACGTTGGATGATATGGTTGAATTTGATTAGATTTGTAGTTAGCTTTACTTTTGAGTTAATATTTCAATTTAATTCAAGTATCCTCATGACAATAATTATAACTTGAAGTTATTCAAACCTAATTGTACACATATTCAAAAAAATGATGTAGAGTTATGATCTATTACATTGCAGAATACAAATTTATTCGTCAATTTTATTCAGTAATTGTATAATCTACAATGGCAATATCATTAGTAACAGAAATAAAAATGCTGAAGCAATAATAACATAGAATTGGGTATGAAATAATTCGAACTTAGATGTGTTGGTAAGTAACGCAATGATAATGAAATATTATTGAAATTAATTATCACATGTACGCCTCATTTATACCAGAATCGGTGTATAAATATCAATAACAAATCTTAAATATCAATGTTGATACTATCTAAATTCGATTAATCTTCATTCTGATTTATTAGTGATCAACTGTAATGTAAATCACTAAAAGATGGATAGAGAAATCTGTTTATCACATCTTGGGACTACGTCCCGTTGAATGAAGGATAACAAAGGCACAATTGCAAGTATTACATACATTGAAAATGTAATTTCATTCATCTCATGTATTGATAAATTATCATAGTGTGAGTCACTGACTTCCAACTCGGCCCCTATGAAATCCCTGTAACGTTATTCGTTTGCACCATATTCTAAATAAGACATTTACTGGTTGACACATTTATCTATTAATTACGTCATTTCCGTTACACACCTCCGTCAGACTTTACTAACTTGACCCCTTATATCCCAGAAACTCTACCCAAATTTAAATGATTTTCAATGTTAACTATCATGGAACAATAACAACAAGTTGAAATCAAAAAAACACGTGGATAGCTGAAGTTACATAGGTCAAAACATAACACTAATAGTACATTATGATACGACTGCGGTAATTTTTTTTTACTAGGTTCGGCAGCACGAGCCGAAGGCGAGTGTTGCAATCACGCGAGATCAGAATAAGTTTTTATATCGAGTATTGTACAAAATTTTACTTCATTAGGTGTAAAAATGGGGGTTTTATGCACGCGAAGCGTGCGTGTAACGTCCCATTATCACACTGGGTGAAGTAAAAACTAAAACTGAACGAAAGAACGGAAAATTTGGCCAAGAACGCAACTATGATTAGCCAAATTTAAAAACTAACAGAAAACTTAACTTAACATATTTTATATGCATAAAATATCCGTCCGGAGCAGTAATTCCGGCCAACCTGTAAGATTGAAAACACATTACATTAATTCGAGGTGAAATTGTGCGCATAAATGATCACGTTGGAAAAACAATAATTCTTCGAGATCAGCCACGATGAACATAAGCCATTTACCTATAGGAGGTGTTCAAAATGGCCTCCTCGCATTTCGACGCAGAGCTCTGCGCGTCGTACTAAGCTCTGCTGAGCTCGCTCTATCATTTCCGGGGTGACCGTCGCGATTGCCTCGTGAAGTTTCATATCGAGATCTTCAATGTTCACGATGCTCTCTCTGTACACGTATGATTTTATGTGTCCCCACAGAAAAAAATCTAGCATAGTGAGATCTGGGGATCTTGGTGGCCACGCTACCGTCCCACCGCGACCAATCCACGCATCGGTAAAATTACGGTTTAAAGCATCACGCGCTGTTCTTGCATTGTGTGCAGGGGCGCCGTCGTGCTGGAACCATAGGTTCATGCGCTGATGCAATGGCATGTCATCCAGCAGATCAGGGAGTTCTTCGTTCGAAAATTCTGTATAATTTCGACCGTTCAGCCGACGTGGTAACATGGATGGGCCCACCTGTAAGAACGCTTCCATAGTTATTTCTTCTGAATAAACGGCTCTTTTTCACCTATCAATTTCGACGTTCATTAGGTAACAGAATTCATTTTTCTACAATGCTATTTTTTATACGATTAAATTTATGTGAATAAATACAAGTGATCCTGGATAAATGATAATGTTTCTGCGATTTACCAAAACGTTTCCATAGATTCCAGCCCACAAATTTATCCCGAATCTGACTTGGTAGCCCCGAAGTGCAGTCACGTGCGGATTTTCGTTTGCCCAAACGTGGTTATTATGGTAATTAAATGCACCTTCCCGGCCGAAGCTTGACTCATCCGTGAATAAAATGTGCCTCGAAAAATTGGGATCGACCTGATTTGCGGCCAATAGCCACTGGCAAAAGTCAAGACGACGTGGATAGTCCGCAGCTTGGAGATTCTGCACGCGAGTATAATGAAATGCGTGTCTTCCGTCATCAGCCAATACCCGTTGTACCGTAGAATAACTCGTCCCACATATTCGAGCGACATTCCTTATGCTTATTGTGCTCTCATTATCAACGGTAGCTAATATCCGATCTTCAATAACTGGATTACGACCATTCGGGTTGGGCCCTACTGCATTTCCGTGGTTCGGGTTCGGAGCAACCGATCCAGTTGTACGGACACGATTTATTAATCTTAATATGACATTGACACTCGGTTGACGCCGTGCGGGATATCTAATCGCATATTCTCTTACGGTTTCAAGTGCATTAAGGTGACACGCGCCGTAGAGCAATAAAATATCAAAATACTCTTCGTTAGAATAAATCATCGTTGGTAACTATTGATGGTATTGCAAGGTGATCAAGCGTCACGTAATAACTTGTTTGAAAAAAAAAACACGGCAAAACAAAATATTATCAAAAAAGAACAGTAGATATGAAAATCCGTGCTTGGCGCATTGCCATGCATTATCATCAGTGTATTAACAATAATCGATTTTAACTAAGGATATTATGATATTTTATTGCTTTAAGGCGCCTGTGTTCTTAATCCACTTGCAACCCTCATAGAATATACGATTTGATATCCCGTGTCCATGTGATTCTAAGATTAATAAATCGTGTTGGTACGATCGGATCGGTTGTTCCCAGCCTAAACGACGGCAACGCAGTAGGACCAGAACAGAAAGCAGGTCATTCAGTGATGGAATACCAATTATTGGCTACTGTTCATAATCAGAACACAATAAGCATTAGAAATTTTGCCCAAATATGTGAAACAAGCTATTCAACGGTACATATTAACCACATTTTTGAGTACGAAGACTTGCACGCAACTGCACTTCGCAGATATCAAGTGAGATTCGGAGTGAGTCTGTCACTTGGAGTAGCTGATAACGTTTTGGAAAACCGCATAAACATTATCATTCATCCAAAATCAAATGTATTTATTCACATAAATTTAACTGTATAAAAAATAGCATGGTAGAAAAATGAATTCTGTAACCTAATGAACGTCGAAATTGATGAGTGAAAAAGAGCCATTCATTCAAAAGAAATATCTACGGTAGCGTTGTGACAGGTGTGCTCGTTCGTTATACCACGCAGGCTGATGCGCGGATTAGTTGCGGTGTGACGATAAATTGGCCACCAAGATCTACAAATATTACAATACTGGATATCTTTCGATGGGGACATATCAAAGCCCACGTGTACAGAGAAACGATAATTAATAATATCGAAAAACTTTATGGAAAAATTCACGAGGCAATTGCGTTAGTTGAAAGCCCACTAGTGTTTGAGCGAGCGCAGCATAGCTTGAAACGTCAGGCGTAGCGCTGCGTCCATAAGCGACGAGGGCACTTCGAACAACTCTTATAAGTAGATGGCTTATTTTTATATTCACCTCAAATTATTGTTATGTGTTCTCAATTTCACAGGCTCGCCAGAACTGTTTCGGACTAGAATGCGCTGCCTCATTGAGGTTTGCAATTAGGTGTACATGTGATTATTAATTTCAATAATATTTCATTATCATTGCGTTACTTACCAACACATCTAAGTTCGAATTATTTCAATTCTACGTTATTATTGCTTCAGCATTTTTATTTCTGTTACTAATGATATTCGCCATTGTAGATTATACAATTACTGAATAAAATTGACGAATAAATTTGTATTCTGCAATGTAATAGATCATAACTCTACATCATTTTTTTGAATATGTGTACAATTAGGTTTAAATAACTTCAAGTTATAATTATTGTCATGAGGATACTTGAATTAAATTGAAATATTAACTCAAAAGTAAAGCTAACTACAAATCTAATCAAATTCAACCATATCATCCAACGTCTACTCGTTTGATTCTATCAATGTAAGTCACCAGTTTGACTACCTGGACAACGTAAACTACGGGGCGAAAGTCCTGGATCACGGAAATCAACATCTCGAAGACAACGAGAGTGAAGACTACGGAGCGGACGACCTGGGGATCGAAAGTCATCAATTCGAACACCTGGACAACGTCAAGAACGTAGTGAGAATTCTGGTGATCAAAAATCACCTGCCTGACGACATCCAGAATGAAAACTATACGAAGCAAAAGACCCGGGGAACGTAAGGCACCAGTTTGACCACCTGGACAACGTAAACTACGGGGCGGGAGTCCTGGATCACGGAAATCAACATCTCGAAGACAACGAGAGTGAAGACTACGGAGCGGACGACCTGGGGATCGAAAGTCATCAATTCGAACACCTGGACAACGTCAAGAACGTAGTGAGAATTCTAGTGATCAAAAATCACCTGCCTGACGACATCCAGAATGAAAACTATACGAAGCAAAAGACCCGGGGAACGTAAGGCACCAGTTTGACCACCTGGACAACGTAAACTACGGGGCGGAAGTTAAAAATTACGGAATAAAAAACCGAAATTTCAGGCAAAATTCATGCGACGCGGGCACTATCAATTTTGCAGGATTGCTACGAGACTGAGCACGTCACATTACGGCCGCCTGATTGGGTGGACTAAACCTTCTATAACTCAAGAACGAGCGCACCCTCGAAGTTTTTGATAAGGAACTTTATTCTTAGATTTCGATCAGGAATCTGCATGTGAAATCTTTTCCGCGACTTGAGAATCACGCTGTATAATAACGACCTGAATTAATTAGAATTTTGTCTTTTCTACACACCGTGATTACTGTTTTTGATGGAGTATCGGAAATATAGTGAAGCCATTCTTATGTGGTAGACATAAACATTTGTAGGAGATGTCACTCAATGTGAACGTTATAGCTTCGCGAGATCCTCTGACAAAATAGATTCCTAATTTGGAAGAAGGAAGGGGTCTCGTGTATAAATCTTCCAGATAATGAAAGGGTACACCTACACACGTATATTCGCCTGCAATAAAATTGATTGACGTTATCTGACAGATTTGTTTGTTTGCCACAACGACATTGTCTGGTTTTTCAGTGCATATCCTGAATTCTTTAGTTATCAAAATCTTGCATCGAAACGAATTGGAATCGTGTTCTGTGTATATGATGTTTTTTGGAATATATTCATTCTCAGTACTTTTAATTTTCTCGTTAGTAAGTGTCCAACTTTCTTCTCTCAAACGATTACAAATTTGTGCTAACGGCTTATTTTTAGAGCGAACACGTCTCTTCAGTTGACCGAGGTAATTTTCGTAAGGAAAACAACTATATTCTTCCAAGGTTCCATACGAAGCTACGTCATCACAGATGTGAAGGAGAGAGTGAACATTATAGCTAACAATTTCCGGGCCATATAAGTCTGCCGCTTGAGATACGAAACGTGACAAAATTTTTCTAACCAATTCTAAGTAACGGTTTGTTAGCATTTTATTACTCAAAATGAAAGTAGCAGCATGGAACATTATAAGATTAGAATACTGTTCTGTGCTCAAAATTTCCGACATCACAACTGGACCCGTGTAGAGTAAGAATAATCGGAATTCAGTGGCTTTCCACCGATCTATGTCTGAAAATCCTGGACATATACGGCCGAAATCGTTTGGAATATACTCTCTCAATTTTTCTGTCAATTCGTCTACTAAATTCTGAATCGCCGCTTTTGACAACCGAAATTTGCGTATTCCAGCCAACCAGCATTTTTTTATTAGTCTTTTTATTACCCCGAGATACAGTAGATGCATTGGGTCTAACACAAACTGCGACACAAGCCCAACTACATGAAGTAAAGGTGATTTGATAATCTTTACGTGCTTGGATGGTTTGTCCGAATAAAAATCTTCGTCTTTTCTTTGCCTCATTTTTTTCTCTTTAATCGGATAAAAAGAAAGCGATTTACTTTAATTGCTTTATGCCTACACCTTTCACATCCATGAAAACTTGTGTGTGAGGAAACTGACTTTAACATTGCTCTCGCGGGTGCGTCACAAGAAAAACATCTAATCTTCACACGATAACTCCTATTGTTATAAATAAACCCTTTTCCTTGTAATATTTCGATTTCTTCGATAAAATCTTTTAGAAACAAATCTAATGGTTTCGGTTTATCTGTGCCGGAGAAAATTGCTACAGCGAATGGACGGTTGTCCTCTAAAGATGTGCTTCTAGCCAAAATAGGCCAAAACTGAGTTTTGCTACTTTTGAATATAGGTAAGCCGTCAATGTTGAAATCCAGTGATACATCAGTAACTCCTTGTGGAGCGTATCTGTTTGAAATTGTAAATTGCGTATGAGGCACGCTTCTATTCCAAAATAAACCATTTTCCCTGTTTCTAAATCAATTGTTTTCCGGGTCCTTGGCGTTCCTAACAGAGTTTTAGCCGATCGTGGTAGAAAAGGATATTTCGGACGGACCAAGTTCATTATATCATCCATTGTTTTTTGACTTGTATTATTCGCGTATGCTATTTTTCGCAATTCATTGAGGAATATATCGTCCTCATTCATAGCAGCTGATCTTCGGAATCTCGTAGTCCGCTCAGAGTTTGCAACAAAACTCGAGTCAGCGCCATCGACGATATGAAAAGTTTCATGAAATGAATGAACGTCTTCCTCATTGGTATCAGTTATGTTTTCAGGACTTCTATTTGTCTGAGATTGTAGTTCTTGATTTTCTATGTTGAATTCAGTGCTTGTCGAGCACACTTTGAGTATTCGGCGACGATGTACACGCCGTAAATATTTGTGAGTGTACACCTTTTTACTTAAACGGGAGTACATTCTATATGGCTCGAACGATTGTAAGAATCTAAAAAGGAGAAAAAAAAGTAAATGAAAGGAAAAAATAAACCGACCGCCATTATTCGAAAAAAAACAGCTGCAAAATGTGTGATAGTTGATGATGATTGAAACGCATGACAAAACGCTAACCGGATAATGTCGCGTGTCTAATGCCAGAAGGTCCTAAGCGCCCGAAATATTTTTTAATTTTCCTCTCAATCTATAAAAAGTTAAAGCCAGGAGGACCTAAGCGACTGTCGCTTTGGCCCTTTTGCTTTTAACTTTACAAAATATTCTTTAATTTCTCTTTAATTAAATATGCGGGTATATACACGGTGATTCGGATCAACCGCCCATCCTTGCACAGTCAGATTCCTTACGAAAAATGAAAATTAAATTTCCTTAGCGAAAACTTTGAGGCTATCATAGTTTGCCAGATAGAGCAGGTTCAAGTTAGCCTATCGTAGAGCTCGCACGTCATACAGTCAGTGCCGTGCCGGTACTTTGATGCTTCGGCGTTTCTACTCGTGGATAGGTTCAACGAGCCGACATTTTTTCATCGCAGGTCGATCGAACCCTTGCTTTCGATGTCCGGGTCGACCGGACCCTCGTTTTCTCGCTTTGGCCCTTTTGCTTTTAACTTTATGAAATATTTCTTAATGTTTTTGTTATTCTAAATAAAGTAAAGCCAAAAGGGCGTAAGCGACTGTCGGTTAGGCCCTTTTGCTTTTAACTTTACAAAATATTTTTTAATTTCTCTTTACTCAAATTTGCGGGTATATATGGGTTCTTCCGAGTATATGCAGGTACATATGGGTTCTTCGAGTATTCGCGGGTATATATGGGTTCTTCCGAGTATATGCAGGTATATATTGGTTCTTCGAGTATTTGCGGGTGTATATGGGTCTCCGAGTACATTCGAGTATACTGTGTAAGATATATTCATTTAATTATCAATATGTTACATACCAATGGTGAAAAATAAAACTATGTTAAATTTTTTCGGCGGCGGGGGGGGGGGGGGGGGGGGAGGGAATATACTCAAATTTTACCGACTCCATCTATTCTCTCCAATATCTTCGAAACGGGGCTATCAATCGACTTTTCCTTTCGGCAACCGATGTCTGACGAGTAATGAGTTCGAACTAGTACGTTTGATTGGATACAATCCGCTGCCAAAAGGACAAGTCGATTAATAGCCCCGTTTCGAAGATATTCCAGAAAATAGACGAAGTCGGTAAAATTCGGGTATACCCCCCCCCCCCCCCCCCCCCCCGCCACCCGGAAAAATTCAACATAGTTTTATTTTTTACCATTGGTATGTAACATGTTGATAATTAAATGAATATATCTTACAAAGTATACTTGAATGTACTCGGAGACCCATATATACCCGCAAATACTCGAAGAACCCATATGTACCTGCATATACTCGGAAGAACCCATATATACCCGCAAATTTAATTAAAGAGAAATTAAAAAATATTTTGTAAAGTTAAAAGCAAAAGGGCCTAACCGACAGTCGCTTACGCCCTTTTGGCTTTACTTTATTTAGAATAACAAAAAACATTAAGAAATATTTCATAAAGTTAAAAGCAAAAGGGCCAAAGCGACAGTCACTAATTAGGTCCTTCTGGCTTCAACTTTTTATAGATTTGGAGAAAAATTAAAAAATATTCCAGAAAGTTGAAGGCAAAGGGCCTAAGCGACTGTCGCTTAGGCCCGTTTGGCTTTAACTTTTTTCTAAATTTCAGCAAACCAACGCCATAAGGGCCAATCTGACTGGCAGATAGGACCTTATGGTTTTACGTGCCTGACGTGTCGTTTTCGACGGATCTACGTGTTTCCGGCATGTCGGAAGCGAATTACAAATTTTGGGAAATTATAGGTCCTTTTGGTTTCAACAAAACCGAAAATGGCTAAAATGGCGCTTATACCCTTTTGCCATTAAACACGCGATGTGATACACGGAAAGAATTTTTCTAGGAAAGATTCCCATACTTGCTGGTGAATCAGGTATACAGGATGATTCAGAATTCGTGACGAATCTCTTGAGGGGTTAACCCTTGTCTAAATTGGAATCGAAAGTTCCTCTGCCATTTTTGCGAAAAACGATTTTTCTCCTTAAGACCATAACACATTTTTCCAACATCTTCCACCAAATAAGAAACTTTCACCGAGAAATCTCTAATAATGGAAAAAAAAAACTCATTGGAATTATTTGATATTCTTGAAAATTGACAAATGATATGGAAAACAAAAAAAAAAATTGTTGCAAAAAAATTTCGAAGGAAAAAAATCATTTTTTTTTTTTAAATTCCTAAGGAACTTTCGATCCCAATTTTAAAGAGGATTAACCCCTCGAGATATTCGTCACGAATTCTGAATCATCCTGTATACTAGACATTGCATGAAATGTGATACAAAGTATAGGAAAAGGTCTCACCGAGTATTGAAAACAGTAATATTTTTAATGGTATGTCAACGATTTTCCTTCTACTTTTTCCTATACTTTGTATAAAATTTTGTGCAATGTCTAGTATATACCTGAGTCACCAGCAAGTATGGAAATACCTCCTAGAAACATTCTCTCCGTGTACTAAAAAAAAACTCACCAAATAAAATAAAAAAAGGCAAATTAATGTAATTTCAATTTTGCCAGTAATCGTGATGAACAAGATAATGCATAATACTGTAATTTTTTAAATTTTGGAAGCAGAAATTGCTTTACGTCATAAAGAAAATAACTACTTGCTAATAATAAGAAAAGAATGTATTATACGTATTATACGTATATTGTACTACTGATCACCTCGGGAATAAAGCCATGGTGATACAAATAAGCAATTATCCTGGAATGTTTCCAGCATGTTAAAATTAGTTTTCGTAATTAAAATAATACACATAAAACTGAAAAAAATACAGCGTCACCGGATTTCGTTTAAAAAACAAACTGTTACATCATTTTATTAAAGAAAATAATCGCTGTACGTAATTCCCTATGACCTCAATAATACTTTCTGCATTATTCCTATATAGGAACAAGTAATTTTTTTAATTTTTATACACGTAATCATGTACTTACCGTAATTCTTCGGCTGGTATTGAGAAGGAAGGTTTATCCCTCCACTATACTAACACACACAGCACGTGTCCGTCGCTCTCGCTGCGCCGCTGCGAATGGCAATGCCATATCGGCACGGTATTCTGAACGTGCGCGCGCAGATTTATGCCGCGCGACGTCAAGCTGCCTTCTCACTGAACGTCACTCTCGACGTTGACTGCTAGGTCCCCGAAGCAGCTTTTTTCTTTAATTTCGGGAATATCCTCTGCATTGTGATAATATTAGATACTCACTCAAGGAGCTGGTCATCTAATTGAAATATAATTCTTATAAACAAATTGATTTCTATAATAAGAGTGATATTATCGTTTGTTTTATTGTTTTCGAATGCCACGGAACATGAAAGGTATGGCGAATAGAACTTGGAATGAAAAAAGTGATTGTAGATTTGCAACTGAACACTTCAGAATAATCTGGTATACAGAGTTTTTATCACAGTACCCTTCGGAAAACCAATTCTGGACAATACATAATAAATGAATAAATGAATAAAAAATCATCCGAATCAGCTCAGGCGTTACGAAGTGACCAGCGCATACATATATGAAGAAAGAAAAAAACACAAGTCAAATTGATATCTGCTACCTTTTTTCGGTTGATTTTCAGAGTAAACTTAGTGAGTAATATTATTCAAGATATATTTAGGGAAGACCGGGGCAAAGTGGGCACCTCGACAGGAATTTATTGAAATAAAATTCCTCAAAATATTTTTTTTCCTTAAAAATCTTCGTTCTTCGTACATTTTTTGAAAATTTTTCTCGTGAAATTTTTCGAATTTTTTTTTTCATCCAAATCTCCCTTATTTCATTAAACACTTTCTTCGTACCTCGACCATGTCCAAAGGTCAACTGGTCTGAAATGAATCATCATCTACGATAGATTACTACTCTGTGATCTTCTACAGCGTGTCTTCCCTACATACGTACAGAATTATCATTTTACTTAGCCTTCGTGGCAATTTTTCTTCGATTTCCCCCATTGTCAACCTAGGAGTAAAAAAATGGTATTAGTGAGAAGTCACAGAGTATAAGTAATCTATCGCAGATGATGACTCATCTCAGACGAGGTGACTTTTCGAAATGGTCGAGGTATGAAGAAAGTGGTTTATGAAATAATGGACATTTTGTACAACAAAAAAAAAAAAAAAATGTGAACAAAAAAGGATTTTTAAGGTACACATAGTTTTTAAAAAATTTCGGAAGTAGCAAAGCGTAAAAGTTTTGTGCACGTAAATTGTGATGGCGTGGAATGAAGTTCATTATCGAGCTCTTTTGAATAGTACTCTGTATTGTCGCGAAGAAAACGTTGAATACCCTTCTACGTATTGAAGCGCCTTACTTCAAAATTCGCGTGCAGAATATACGTTGTTATCCAGAATAATAACGTATAATATAAATCCACGGAATACACGGCACAGTTACACTAGTCAGAGACGCGTAATACACGAAACCTGAAACACTGAAGCTACGTTTAACTGACGTGTTCCGTGAACGTATTGTGGATCCGCGATACAAACGTTTATTGTCTAGCTATTTTGGATGGTATAAATATTGTTGCTGAAAAACGTTGGATACTCGTTTACAGATTTGATTGTTTCAGCCAAAAAATCACGTGTACGTTATACGTCACTCATATCCACAATTTATACGTATATTATGCATCCCCGAAACACAAGGTACAGTTACACTAGTCAGCGACGTGTAATACACGAATCCTGAGAGACTGGAGCTACGTGTAACTGACGTGTTCCGTAAACGTATCGTGGACCCGCGATACAAACGTTTATTGTCTAGCTATTTTGGATGGTATAAATATTGTTGCTGAAAAACGTTGGATACTCGTTTACAGATTTGATTGTTTCAGCCAAAAAATCACGTGTTCGTTATACGTCACTCATATCCACAATTTATACGTATATTATGCATCCCCGAAACACAAGGTACAGTTACACTAGTCAGCGACGTGTAATACACGAATCCTGAGAGAGTGGAGCTACGTGTAACTGACGTGTTCCGTAAACGTATTGTGGATCCGCGATACAAACGTTTATTGTCTAGCTATTTTGGATGGTATAAATATTGTTGCTGAAGAACGTTGGATACTCGTTTACAGATTTGATTGTTTCAGCCAAAAAATCACGTGTACGTTATACGTCACTCATATCCACAATTTAAACGTATATTATGCATCCCCGAAACACAAGGTACAGTTACACTAGTCAGCGACGTGTAATACACGAATCCTGAGAGACTGGAGCTGCGTGTAACTGACGTGTTCCGTGAACGTATTGTGGATCCGCGATACAAACGTTTATTGTCTAGCTATTTTGGATCGTATAAATATTGTTGCTGAAAAACGTTGGAGACTCGTTTACAGATTTGATTGTTTCAGCTAAAAAATCACGTGTACGTTATACGTCACTCATGTCCACAATTTAAACGTATATTATGCATCGTGTGAAGTCATTATACGTATAAAAATCGTAGATAATATACATTGTTTGCACGTTTGCTAATAAACGTATTTAACAAACGTGTAATATTGGTATGACTATATACTGACACTGAAAATCGACTAAATATCCGTATAGTACACGTGAAATAAACGAACCAGTTCTTATTGGGTTGATGTATTGTCGCATCCGGATAATTCATCAATCGGTTATATTCTAGAGGTAGATTTAGATTATCCCGTAGAGCTGCATAAACAGCATGCGGACTTACCTCTCTGTCCCGAGCATTTCATACCACCAGGTAGTAAAATTAGAAAACTCGCGACAACGCTCCTACCCAAGGAAAAGTATGTTCTGCACTATCGTAATTTAAAACAATGCATTAAATTTGCTTTGAAGCTTGTAAAAGTGCATAGGATTTTAAGGTTCGCACAATCACCATGGTTAAAATCATACATCGACCTCAATACAAATATGCAAAAGCAGTCAAAAAATGAGTTCGAAAAAAATTTCTACAAGCTTATGAATAATGCTGTATTTGGCAAGACCATGGAGAATGTGCGTAACCATAAGACCGTAAAACTAATCACAAAATGGGAGGGTAGGGGTGGTGCGCGTGCTCTCATTGCAAGACCCGCATTTCATAGCTGCACCATATTTGATGAAGATATGGCGATTATTGAGCTAAATCGCACCAAGGTATATTTCAATAAGCCAATATACATCGGCGCAGCGATTCTTGATCTTTCGAAAATCTTCTTATACAACTTTCACTATGATTATGTAAAAAATAATTTTTCAAGTAGTGAAGCAGAATTAATGTATACCGATACGGATAGTCTGATATATGAATTTACCGTACCAAACATCTACGAAATCATTAGACGCGATGTCGCTACAATTTTCGATACATCGGACTATCCACCAGATAATGTCCATGGTACTCCACGAATGAATAAAAAACGCCTTGGTCTGATGAAGGATGAGGAAAACGGGAAAATCCTGGCTGAATTTATCGGTCTGCGTGCAAAACTCTACACGTTTAGAACTCGTGGTGATACCGATAAGAAACGCGCAAAGGGCGTGAAGGGTTCCACATTAAAATCTATCACGTTTGATGATTACAAGCGATGTCTTATTGGCCATCAAAATTTAGTTGTGAAACAGTGTATGATAAGAAGTAGTCGACATGCGGTTAGCACTATTGTACAGAATAAGTTAGCTCTAAGCCGGTGTGATGATAAGCGAAAATTGATACCCGGTAAAACCGATACTTTACCCTGGGGTTATCAAGATTCCGCAAACTAGTCAATTTCTTAAATATTTGAAAAGAGTTTTCCCACATTTTCTCACATTTTCTAATACACAATGGAATAATTTCCCATCTACTTTGCATGTAAATGTGAGAAAATGTGAGAAAATGTGACATGATGTGTGGAAATGTGAGAAAAAATGTGAGAAATATTTTTTTCCCTCGATGATCATATAAACTAGCATTAAGATTGAGGAGGGTTAAGGAACAAATGTGAATATGTTGATAATAAATTTATTCATAAAATTGTATTACACATCCGATTCATTTATCCAACTATTATGTGAACTGCCGAATCCCAACCATTTTACATAGAGTTGATCACCACGCCTCCGCAAGACCTTTTCTACAAGATAGCCTTCGGGATATTGCACCCTGCTGAGCTCCTCCTCGTGAAAACCGCCCTCGATGGGTTGGTTCAGGTAGTCGATGAGTTTGTATGTTGGAGGGTTGGTATTTTTTACGGCATCAACTGTAAATATTTCCGTTGTCCAATTCGGCGTATACCCCTTTTCGAACACATTTTTATATTTGCTAATGCGAACTTTATCGCCAACCTTAAATTTGCGTTTTCGTTCCTTCCTTTTGATTTGACGCGGCTTATACACACGTCGATATGTCTGTTTTTCATTAGCTGTAGTTACATCTTTCGGCTTCATTTCAATCGTACGGTGTTTGGTGTTATTATACGATGCGATCAAATCTGGTAGAATGTTAATCAATATATAAGAGCCTTGAAGAGTAAATTGCTTCCACATTTTATTCTTCAGTGTTCGATTGAAGCGTTCGCATATCGATGCCTTCAAGTTGCTGAATGTCGAGTACATGTTGATCCCATTATGCTTCATAAGAGTTTTAAATTCTTTGTTGTAAAATTCCTTGCCCTGATCAACGTGTAGATGTTTCGGTATGCGGCCTAGAGTTAGCACAGATTTCATTGCCGCTGTCACGTCTTTGGCATTTTTACTCTTGATCGGTACGGCCCACGCAAATTTTGAAAATATATCAATCACTGTGAGCAAAAATTTTGAGCCCTTGTTGACGGATGAATATGCGGTCATATCGACAAGATCAGCCTGCCAGGTCTCATCCAAACCACGAATATCGACATAGCGTCGGGGATAATTACGTCGAGCGGGTCTATGAAGTTCACTCGCTATTACCGCCTTCATCCTTCCGAATGTTTAGTGTATTTATTCTGTTTGCCGTTCAACGAGTTGGTTGGAATGGGAATTCCCCGGATGTAGTGTTGGCTGAGCTTTTCAACGTTATTCTCCACTATCTCCAACCGCTTATCCAGAGATTCACAATCACCCTTCAGCGCTTCAATCCTTTCTTTTGCCTGGATCCAAATGTTGATCTTCTTCAAAACTTTCGCTGTGCTCCCGATCCATGCGGGTATTCAGTTTAGATTTAAGAGCTTCGAGAGCCTGCTGCATGGATTGCTCGAATGTCTCTTTTATGGATCGTTCAAGAGCAATATATGATTGCTGTGTAATATCCTCAAGACTTTGCAAAGAAACGGCATCGGTTGGTTCCTGTGGATGCGCGATATTACACAATCGTTTATTGTCTATGTCGTACTGGCTATCGATGGTAGTTTTAAACCCAACACCGGGAGGTCCGCGACTACACACACTTTTGATTTTTCTGCTAGCGAACCGACGGCCGAATATGTCTATGCTCATTGTTGAATGATCTAGCTCGATTCGAAGCGAATTCCTCGAAGTAGTCCGTTATGACTGAACACTTCAAGATCAGATCCTACGGCAGCCAGCCGAATCTCCAGAATTTCCTTCTCCACCGTTAGCGCGTCAATCTCTTCTGTCATAAGAGCCTGAATGTGTCGATTTCCATCGAAATTGTTGGTATGCTCTCGATCTAGTCGTGCGGTAAGTTGAGATTCAAACTCGCGAAGTGCTTGTAGCGTGGAGTTTGCAAATGTTTTTTCCATAGAATGCTCGAGGACACCCAAGGCTCGCCATGTGATATCTTCGAAACTTTTCAGAGAAACGGCGTCGTTAGGTTTCTGTGGATCGGCTATATTACATACTCGTTTGCCGTTTAGATCGTACTGCTTATCGGCGGTGAATTTGAATCCAGCACCCGGAAGGCCTCGAATCACACCTTTTTCAATGCCGTTGCTCGTCAGCTGTCGTCCAAATATGTCTATGCTCATTGTCCAACGATCCATGACCGAATGAACATTCTATGATTAATCTCATGCTAATAAATGATTCCCGCCTCGCGTAGCTCCTCAACAATGGAGAATATTTCATTAGTATGGCTGGTATTGCCGGCTGCTTGGGATGCCATCATTAGTCGAAGACGATCAACGAGCTCATTAGGATCATCCCAATAAACATAATCCATGCTTTGCCCCTGCGCAATTTTATGAGTGGGTAATAAACCTCTACCGGATCTTCCTCGGGGTTTCTCCACCAGCGGGTCGATGTATGAGGCAATGAAATCTCTATACTTCGAACTTTTTTCTCGATCATGATGAGGACTTTTTTCGGCTTTGTAATATTTCCGATATGCATTCGTTTTCTTCACGATTCTGATATAATTCAATTTGTCGCTCTTATTTACAATCGAGGGATCGGGAAACTTTTTGAATAACAATTCAAGCAATCCCGGTGTGTTCTCATAGCTCTTATCGCCTACATATATCTGATCTTCGCCAAATACGATTTCCAAATCACCGATCTTCATTCCACCGACTAGCTTTCGAACACCATATTTCGTGTCCAAGTTCTTGCGCTCTTTGGATGGGGTAAACATGCTCAAATAGCGCGCTGTCTTGACAACTTTTCTCGAAACCGGTGTGCTTGTAGAAGCGACTGCAAACGTACCATCCTGGTTGTTATCATCGTCGTCATCATGGGCATCATCTGTATCACCCACAGCGGCGATGGCTGTAACATTGTCTCCAATAGCAACGTTAGCTGACAGGCTCCCCTCAACCGCACTTTTATATGCATCATTATCATCATCATCATCATTATCTTCATCATCATCAGAAGCATTCTCGTAATCTTCTGTTTTCACAAAATCTTCCGTTTTCTCTGTCTTAACCGAACCCCCCGGCTCCGTTTTTACTTCTCGCTTTATTAGTAGCCGCCGCTGCTGCTTCGATGAATCTACCAACTTGTGCAGTGGTGTAACCAGAGGTTTGAAGATTTCACTAATAGCCTGCTCACTTGTGTCTTTCCCCATTTTGATCATTTTGTGTTTACGTCGAATGATGTCGCTAGCTCTTGCTATTTCTCGCAGCACATCGTTTTGCTCACGTATCTTGGAGCTCTCCATGCTGCCAGTTTGATCGATGTGCTGTGACTGTATGCGGTTCATTGACGATTCAGACTTATAAGGCAGTCGAAACCTCTCCTATATCGTCCAGCGTTAATCTGTCTTTGTCGATGGTTACAAAACTATATCTACCGTCATTCCAACATGCTAAGCACAAATCTTTGAATTGTTGATAGGTCATATCGGTGTTCACGTGATCAGCGTAGATGTGTTTCAAATTCATCTCATCTTGACGGAAAAGAACCAGCAAGTTTGCATTATCGCGCACCAAATGTTTCGGTATTCGAGCATATGTTTGACAAAGATAAAAACTATCGACATCTCTGTGTCGCCCCATGCAAAAATAGGCCCTGATATTATCCTGCTTCTCACAGGCCACGTCATCAAAAATCATAATCGAGTTGGGATGCGCATCTTTCGGCTCTAGAACCTCCTTGTGCTCATCAAACGAAAAATAACCCACCCCCTCGACCGGTTCCAACAACCTCTCCAAGAACTCATACTTGGGCTGATTGAGGGATTTTGAATAGACGTACACATTCTGAAATCGAAGGCCATTAGCGTGGGTGAGTAGTGTGAGAAGAGCATTACTTTTACCGCAATTCGAAGGCCTGCAAAAGACAGCCCTTACACTATTTGGTAGTAGGGCCCCGTGTCGCTTCCCCTTCTTCTTTTTCGCTCGACCAATTTATCGAAATTGGCAATGGGTAGTTTAATTGTTTGATCCAGAAATTTCATGATGCTTGGCAAACGTCGCAATGCAAACTAATATATTCATGCAGAAAATACGTGCTTTTATAGAATTCATGTTAGTTCATGGTCGACCATGGTTGGACACACACGTAGACAAAGGCGCGGTTGTGGATTAATAAATAAAATCATCAACAATCTCACCGTCGAATTACATGTTCCTGGTTATCAGTACTGCGGACCTGGCACGAAATTGGCAAAGAGGTTAGCTCGTGGTGATCGAGGCATCAATGCTCTAGACGCTGCATGCAAACAGCACGATATCGCATACTCCAAGAATCACGATAATATCGTGGAACGTCATAAGGCTGATAAAGTGCTTGCCGAGAGGGCTTAGAATCGGGTTTTGGCTATAGACGCAAGTGCAGCTGAAAAAGCTGTCGCCTGGGCGGTCACCAACACTATTAAAGCAAAATCCAAACTGGGTATGGGTATGAGGAGGGTCAAGGCACAGGCATCGCTCAAGAACAGGAAAAGGACATTGAAATTTATTATACAGGCGGCAAAGAAATCCATGAAGCCTGGTTCCAAAGCTATTGAGTCCGCTCTAGCTGGTGCCCGTTCGGCCTTGTCTAATGGAAAAGTGCACGTGCCTCGTATTTGACTCGTCCCTAAGAAAACTGGTGGTTTATCACCGTTTCTTATCCCAATATTTGCGGCCCTTAGCGCTACAGGTGCTTTAGCGGGTGGTTCTGCGGGCATAGCGATGGTTGTCAATAGAGCTAATGCAAACAAACATCAGTTACAAGAATCCAAGCGTTACAACGCAACAATGGAGGCGATTGCTTTGGGAAAGGGCTTATACCTGAAACCGTATAAGAAGAGTATAGGGTTGTATTTGAAGCCAGCAAAAAACTCATAAAGCTACCACGCCGAGCCCTCACAGATGCCCATTTGCTCAACTATGCAAGAGCTATGAAAATTCCACATTTTCGTGGTGTTTTCATGCGAAATGATTCACCCTGCTCAGGGCCTAGAAAGCGTGAGTCTGCGATCATGAATCTTGATGATAAAGACGGTCCAGGGACACATTGGGTTGCATACACAAAAAACGGCAACGATGCCGTGTATTTCGACAGTTTTGGTGATTTACAACCAGCTAGAGATCTCATGAAATATCTCAGTGTTGGTAGCGTAAGATATAATCATAAGAGATGTCAAGAATATAACACAGTAATTTGCAGTCACTTGTGTCTCAAGTTTCTCAGTGGACCACTATAAAATGTATGCGTATCGTTGATGTGTCAACAGTCATTGCTGATTCGTTCACGTTGACACTCTCCGGGGAATCGTCGGTCGTGAGGACTCAATATTTTCCCCCTATCGAGCCATCACCGACAAAGACGTATGTTCTTGGACTGATAGAGCTCTTGACATTCAACGCAATACCCAATATAGATAAGGGGTGTGATAAGTTTCATGTATCGCCCAACACAATAATTACCATACCCACTGGGAGAAATGAAATTGAACACATTGCAAATTATTTGGAAAAAGCGTTACCTGTGATATAAAATTCAGCCTAAAAGCTAATAACAATGAGTTACTCAGCGAAATTAGATGCAATCAACAGATAGACTTTCACCCGAAAGATTCCATTGGTCATTTGCTCGGTTTTACCCCCGATGTTCTCCAAGGTATGACCCACAAATCCAAGTTACCCGTTCGCATACTCAAAGTCAACGCTTCGCGGGTTGAGTGTAATATTACCACGGGTACGTATATCAACGAGCATCAAGTACATACGATTCATCAATTTTTCCCAACCGTACCACCCGGATATAAGATCGTGGAAGTGCCGACAAATGTCATTTACCATCCAATCACCGTACGGTCAATACATGATATACAGTTGAGAATAGTCGATCAGGACGGGAAATTGATCAATTTTCGTGGTGAAACTGTAACTATACGATTACACGTGAAATCTTTGAGATAATATGGGAATTGTGTTTGAGGGGGCAAGAAAATCTGGTAGTAGTTATAAAAGCTCGATAACATGCCCAAACATCATCAGTCATCGTGCAGCTCCGATCCGGATGACACATCAGAACGCTCAGTTTCTCCAGAGCCTAGGACTTCGACTTCGTTGTGGTGGAAAATAAGAATTCGTTGCTATATCTGCATATGCCCGCCGCGAAAATGATGAAAATCCAAACACCTGTAACCTTCGACGAGTCGATTGCCCACTGTGAAATACATGCGCATCAACCGTATGCCGCGTCTACATTCAAAAATAACGATGAGATCCGCATAGCTGTGCAGAATCAAGATGCGTGTGTATTACCCAGCAAAAGTTCGCTCCACATCTATGTCCGGATTACAAAATCAGACGGCAGCCTAGTTGGTGAAAGCACTGAATTGGTCAATATGGCTGTGTGTCACATGTTTAGCGAGATGCGTTACGAGCTGAATGGTCATGAGATTGACTAGAATGAGAATGTCGGCATCACGAGTATCATGAAGGGGTATCTATCACTCACCCCAGGACAACGACATCACCTGGAGAACACCGGCTGGTTGGAGGATAATAATAAGCTAACCAACGCCGATGAGTACTTTGATGTTCTTATACCACTGAATTTTCTACTCGGATTTGCCGAGGATTATAATCGAATAATCGTCAATGCAAAGCATGAGCTGATTCTGACCCGATCGAACAATGATATAAGTGCCATTTATAAAACCACCGTGGAGGGAATCAAAATTTCGCTCGAAAAAATCGAATGGTCATTACCATATATCAGACTGTCGGATCCTGCAAAGATCAAAATGCTCAATTATGTAGCCAAAGACCAGCTGTTTCTATGAGTTTTCGCTCGTGGAAAATGTACGAGTACCCGATGCTGCCTGCAACAACGAGACATGTATGGGTTGTCAAGACATCTACACAACTAGAGAAGCCAAGACACGTCATACTAGGATTCCAAACCGCAAGACGAAACGATCCGAAGAAAAATGCCAGTCAATTCGATTATTGTATGATTAGAGATGTAAAACTTTTTCTAAACTCGCAATGCTATCGCTATGGAAATTTGAATCTTGATATTGCTCACAATCAATACGCTATTCTCTACAATATGTACACTAACTTTCAAATTTTATACTATGATAAAGAATCCGAGCCTCTTTTGCCGAAAAATGATTTTCTGAACAGAGCTCCGCTCATTACGATAGACTGTTCCAAGCAAAATGAGTCGTTAAAGCGTGGTCCGGTGGATATTCGTTTAGAATTTGCAACTATTCTCGCATTTCCGACAAATACTTCAGCCTACTGTATGATTATACATTATCGCATTGTTGAATACAATCCAGTGGCAACGTCAAAAAATGAGCTACATTTTGAGGATTCATCATGCTTGAGAACTATGGATTAAGCTTATTCTAAATAACTGAAGGAACAATAAATGAATAAATAAATGTAATTGCAAATGTGTGTGTGTTTAGATTTTGCCACAGAATTCAAATTTATTGTATGGGCCTCCAAGATAGAGTATCTGCAAACGTTTTTGATCCGCCTCGTTGTTCAACTGATCCAGCTGAGTAGAATCATTCTCTAGAGCCTTTCCAACTCTCGCAGGCAGGAACACGATATATTCGTTGGCAATCGTAGCGATGATTCTGCAACCAAATTTCGTTTTTACAAGCCTCAGTTTTGTGATGTCGTACTTTTTCCCAATTTCCAGCTCCGACATCTTTTTCGTCTGCATATCATTGTTCATACGGCTAGTGCTGTTCAGGCTGCTGAAGTCCATCTGCAGGGAGGTGAATAATACGGACTTAGTTTTTATATATCATAATTGAATATGATTATCATGTAATAGGATTCTTACCTTGCTCGAGAGAGTTTGCGGGTTCGAATATACGTGGAAGATGCGTTAATCGCGAGAATTATAGATGTACGAATGCGGCTCCCTGCGGCTCAGGTCAGTTTGAGAAGAAGGCGGTTTCCAGTTTGAAATGATCGGCGAATAGCGAAAGTTCATAGAATCCAAAATAGTTTGAAAAGATCGGTGAATAGCGAAAGTTCATAGAATCGGAGTAAAAGCATCAAGAAGAAGAAGAAGAAGAATTTTCGAAACTCTAAACGCGTGGAAGGAAAAAAAAATAAGGTATGTTGTTGGTATTGAATATACAAATTTCAACGAATTCTAATATAAGAATGTGTGATAAATCCAGATGAATTCGACTCACGGGTTTCACAGCGGGCAGCGCAACTGCGGCGAAGAGCCGAGTTGAGGGCGCGATTCCTTCAGAACGCGCAGGTGGTGCTGCGTTTTTTGCGCGACAGCCATGTGGATGAGGACTTCATCAATGAAACCGCGGGCGTGCACTACGAGATGATCGAAAACATTACGCGGCGGTATCAAATTAATGACCATTTGGCGATGCGTGCAGCCACTACTGAAAATGTCTAAGCATCGCCCATCCAATGCTCGGATATTACGTCTTCCGTGCGGGAAGATGCGGCGGGTTCGGATACGGAGACGATCCAAATAAATATGGAAAGAGGCCGATCGCCATCACCCAGTTCGGCCTCATCGGCGTATTCACGATCGAGTCCGAGCTCGCCGCCTTCGTTGTCGAGGTCATCATCAACCGACATACCGCCACCGCAACCTAGGGTGATTCCGCTCGAACGGCAATATCCCCTAGTTTGAGTTAGTGTTAAGAAAATTTTTACTTTAGAATAGGTTAGACTTATGAAATATAGTTTAAGCTACTTCAAGAAAACCTCTTTGTGAATATTCAGCCTAAGTTAGTTTTAAGAAAATTTTTACTCTAGAATATGTTAGACTTCAGAAATATAGTTTAGGCTACTTTTAAGAAATTGTCACTCTAGAATAGGTCAGACTTAAGAAATACCAAATAAAAAACATATATTATCGGATGATTCGCGTCACTGCTTGCATATAACATACCCTGCCACTTTTTGAGCATTTCAGCTAGTATAATTCGTATAATTATGTGAGCTAAGAATCAGATATTTCAGAGCGGCCATCGTGGATCGATCGTCGTTAGATCGGTAATCGTTACCATGATCCGAAGGCGAATCGGTAGTGGCGCCATCGCGAGACGAAAAATTGCAGTTATCCGACTGTCGGTAACAGAAGATCGGCAATCTTTGATTCAGAATCGTTACCATCGGACTACCGATAACGAAAGTGGCACCATCGCTCGGTAAAAAATTGCAACCATCCGATCGTCGGTAACGGGGAACATCGCCAATCCATGATTCACGTTACCATGATTCAACATCAGTACCATCAGACTATCGGTAACCAAAGATCGGCCATCGTTACCATGATCCAAGAAACAGATCGGTAGTAGCGCCATCGCATGGCGGAAAATCGCAACCATTCGACTGTCGGTAACAAAAGATCGTCAATCCAAAATCGTTACCATCAGACTATCGGTAACAAATATCGGCAATCGTTACCATCCGATCGTCGATAACTCACCGGCGCAGTCGGTAACTTACCTACTGCCTGATGGCCGGTAAAGAAGGCTGGATCCAGACTCTCATATGTTATCTACTCTTATTCCAGCTATAAGTAATGGCAATCGCAAAAATGCAAATCAAAGTAATGCTTCTGCAGCTGTGGATTTGATGCGTGAGAAAATTGATCTGTTTGAACAACAAATTGCCGGAAATGAGAAATTTCGTATCATCGAAATTTCGTATCATGAGAAATTCCGTATCATCGAAATTCAAAAAGAAAAACTCGAAATTGAAAAAGAAAGACTCGAAATTTTGAAAAAAGAAGATACCGTGAAAGTACAAATGTTTAAATATTTACAAAATATTCTTCCAGAAATAAAAGATGTCTCAGCTCATGTTGACGATAATGTTACATCTGTGAAAGAAGACGTGGAGAAAATAGCTCCTTCATATCTAGATTAATATTAAACTTACGATACTTTCATCAGATATTACCTATATGTATTTTTATAACGAAAATATGTAATAAGATAAATACTTTAATATAAAAAATAATAAATATTTTCGTCAAGTGTTCTAATGATATATATTATTATTGCATGCGAAATCATTCAATAAAATGAATACATAATTATAATCATACGTTTTTCATTTAAAATTTAAATGATTAGTATTTACAATTCTTACCCATACCACGTAAATCTTCTTCACATCATAGCTAGGTGGATACATTTTTTGTTGAACCAACTGGAACATTTATATAGAGTTAATATTTTTATGTGCCTGGTATTTGATTTTGAAAATATGTATTGATGATCCGCTCACGAACTTCATCTCCAGTTTCAATTACTGCATCTTCATCTCTAATTGGAAGTACCTGATCTATTTCATCGTAATGTAGCTCCGGTTCGGGAAACCTCCACCGAATAGCAATGTTGTGCAGAACACAGGCAGCATTAACTATTCGAGCTGAAAATTTAAATGATGAATGACTTCTGACAATTACCTTTACCACTAATATATACAATATGCATATATGGTACATTGCACAAATGTGTTACCAGCAACTTCTGGGGAATAATGTAAAGTTCTGTCTTTTCTGAGGCATCGCCACCTGCGCTTCAAAACCCCAATGCATCTTTCCACGCATGAACGTGCTCGGATATGATGGTGCGTGGATCTCGCAGATGGTGTACCCTCTGCTTCACGCAGCTTGAGTGTCATCAAATATGGCAACAAGGGATACCCACTGTCACCTATGAGATATGAATATACAGGGCGATTCTTTTTGCGCGCACCACCCGGTAAGGGCGGATTTCTTGTGAAATTCTAAGACTAATTTTCCTTTACCAAAAAGTCCTGGGCCTGATGGTTCTCGGGCTACAGAAGGTCTTAGTTGACCAATCACAGAGCCTACAGCTGCTCAAGTTAGGGCCGGGTCAAAAGTCATAAAACTAGCAGTGCCCGTGGCGTGTTGATTTTCAGTGAAATGAAAATAAATGATTAAATCTAGTGACAAATTCTTTCACCATATGGCATTTAAGTTACAGGTAATTGTGAGTGTTAACGACATCGTCGCTGGGAGTTGTCTTCGCACAACATACGCTTTCGGTATCTGTGACCGCAGGACGACCGCTACGAGGTTTTGTCCTCTAGGTCCACCACCACGTAGTTTTTGTCCTGCAGGTCCGTCGCTACGTAATTTTCGTCCTCTAGGCCCACCGCACCGTAGTTTCCGTCCTCCAGGACCACCGCTACGTAGTTTGAGTCTTCCAGGTCGACCGCACCGTAGTTTCTATCCTTCAGGACCACCGTTACGTCGTTTGAGTCCTCCAGGTCGACCGCTACGTAGCTTCCGTCCTGCAAGTCGACCGCTGCGTAGTTTTCGTCCTCTAGGCCCACCGCACCGTAGTTTCCGTCCTCCAGGTCCACCGCTGCGTAGTTTTCGTCCTCTAAGCCAACCGCGCCGTAGTTTCCGTCATCCAGGTCCACCGCACCGTAGTTTCCAACCTCCGGATCGACCGATTGTAAGTTATTATTGATGAAGAATTGATGTTGTACACACGACGTTGACAATAATTCATGCATCATTATCCAGTAAGTTGTTATAATGCAAGATTTATGATATTCATACTGTTTCAAGTTACACATGTAAGAGTGAGTGAGGCTGGTGCTGCCACCTGAAATCACGGTTCGCTCGCTTTCCGTGTGGATTCGTGTATGTGTGAGTTTGACGAGTGTGACTTGTCTTTTCACAGGATACAGAGTATTCATTAAAAGTAGTCTGAAAGTGTATTGATTAAAAATCTGTAATATACTGCGATGTGCAAGATTGTCCTTATTTTCCTCTACTTGTGAGTTCAAACCTGGAAATAAAAAGATTAAAACCGTGTTTGACAGTTTCGTAAAAAACACCATTTCTCCGCACGTGCCACAAGTGTGAATCAGCAAAAATCGAAAAGATCACGCTTAGTTAATAGCTGTACAAAGAAACATTGGTTCTTCGAGCCGGATCGTGCGGAGAATAGACAGTGATTCGAAGTGAAGCATCATTTCGCTTAGTTCCGTCAAGCAAAGTGAAAAGTTTGAGTGAAGCCGTGGGTGTAGTGCTCTACGCCGTAGAAACGGATTAACGTGGATTATCATTAATGGCCGTTTTCACCAAGAAGCCGGCTCATCTCAAAGGCTCGAAACACGTGGTCAAGAACCGGTTGCGCACGCAATTCTTCTACTCCGAAACGCTTTCCGCTCACACCGCTCCCTCACTGCCGCACTACAGCAGTGCAAGGAGAGAGAGGGGATAGCTCAGAGAGAGAGTAAGACTGAGCACTTACGCACCACACCTATACAGCTTCGTGCCAATACATATCAACTCAACTATCAGCAAACATGCCTGGCTCCGAAGCCGATTTAGCTGACATAGATTCATGCCTCCAACGCTTTGACGACAATGCAAGGTTCATTAAAAATGCCATTATCAACTTCAACAAATTGGGGAGAAGTAATCAAACCCAAGCCGTTACAAAGGGGTGGGCAAAATTACTGGAAAAACAGTGGACAGAAGCGCAAAGACAGGCTACTCAAATTGAACTGCTCGCTACGCCAGCTGAGAGAAGCACGCTGGCGTACTTCAAGGAGTCTCATGCGACACAGCTGGAAGACCAGTACCTAGCAGCGTACGACTGCTTCGAAGAAAAAATCGCTAGTTTTCAACCGCAGTCCCACGTGGATGGAAGAGCGCCAGGACCCTCATCGGCGCCAGGCAACGGAGTTACCACCAGCGGGAACGCCGTCTTTAAACTTCCCACGATAAGTGTACCACCCTTTTCAGGCATTGTAACGGACTGGATCGCCTTACGCGACCTGTTTACCTCTTTAATAACCTCTCATGTCGGCTTGTCTAACGTTCATAAGCTACATTATTTACTATCCGTCGTCACTGGCGACGCATCTAAGCTAATAGCTCATATTTCCTCATCAGATGATAACTTTGATGTCGCTTGGCAGATCTTGAAAGATCATTATGAAAACACGCGATGCATCATAAATGCGCACTTGAATAAGTTTTTTGCAATAAAAGCTGTCACTCCCAATGAAGCTACCGCCGGGTTAAAAAAGTTACGTGCTAGCGCGTCTGAATCAATAAACGCACTACGGGCACTGCAAAGGCCGGTAGATCAGTGGAATGATATTTTAGTATTTTGTCTTACTCAAAAACTTGATAAAAACTCTCGGAGGGAGTGGGAGATTCACTTGGGAGATGACAGCGACTATCCCAAGTTAGACAAGCTGACCAAATTTCTAGATACTAGGATAAGATCGCTTGAAGCCGCGGCTTCAGCGCCGCCGTCCGAAAAAGCACCGGACTCATCCGGTAAAAGGGAAACCCCTGTAGGCAAAGTTTCGCGTGCACACCACGGCACCGCGACCGATTCATGTGTGTTTTGTACAGAGGCTCACAAGATCACGCAATGCGCTAAATTCAAGGCTAAGTCTGTCGCTGACCGACAAAAACATGCTCATAAAAATTACTTATGTATTAATTGCCTGGCCAAGGGCCATGTGAGTGCTGATTGCGGCAGCACATTCAGTTGTTTCCATTGCAAACGACGCCATCATTCGCTGCTGCACGATAATAGAGAAGATCGGAGACGCAGCGCCACTCCGTTGTCCACACAAAATAATAACGCTCAGGCTTCTGCAGCTAAGACCCCGAGCCACTCGGATACCGACGCGAATCCCGCGCCCGCAGCATCTTCGGGCGTAGCGCACGCCCATGTAGCCACCCAGGGTGAAGTCTCACGCCAAGCGGTATTGCTGGCCACCGCTTGGGTCCAAATAGAATCAGAACAGGGTCGACAGATCCAAGCGCGCGCCCTCATCGACCCGGGATCTGTCACTAGCTTTATCTCGGAAACCTTAGCTCAATGTTTACGACTCTCTCGCGAACCCACGAATGCATACGTTTCAAGTGTTGGAGGCAAACCCGCTAGCACTGTCAAATCAGCCGCGTCGCTGCTTATCAGCGCCATTCAAAACCCTGCGAGGGTCAAGCTACGAGTTCAAGCGCTAATTCTCCCGCAGATTACCGCGTATGTACCTACTAAGACGGCGTTGCTTAACGTCCACGTAACCAAGGGATTGATGTTGGCCGACCCAGAGCCCACCTCATCAGCTTCTATCGAGCTACTATTAGGCGCGGATCTGTATCCGGACATAATGCGCGAAGGACTAAGTAAAGACCCCGATCATAACATACTCCTCCAAAACACTATTTTCGGGTGGATCATCTCGGGCGCGTCTTCCAATCCGAATTCCAATGCTCATTCGATCCATACGCACCATGCAAGCGTAGTAAAAGTCACTGCGGATCTCATTAAATTCTTCGAAGTAGAGGAGGTCCCCGCGCGGAAATGTTTAAATCCTTCCGAAGTACGATGCAACAAGCATTTCGAGGAAACGCACTATCGAAATCCCGAAGGTGTGTATGTAGTCAGATTACCCTTCAAAACAGATCCCCCAGTAGCAATCGGAGACACCAAGGCACGCGCACACGCTGCCTACCGTCAGCTGGAACAGAGATTGCAACGAGATCCCGAGTTAAACAAGCAGTATCACACGTTTTTGCTCGATTACTTACAAGCCAATCATATGGAGTTGCTCAGTGAGGAGAACAAAAACGCGCAAACCGTGTACTTACCGCATCACCCAGTCCTAAAAGATTGTACAACCACGAAGCTTCGCGTTGTATTTAATGCTTCAGCTCACTCTAGTAATGGCTCCTCCTTGAACGATCACCTATTACCGGGACCGGACTTACAAACGGACCTTGTGTCCGTGATCCTTCATTGGAGAATGTTTCGCTACTTTCTCACCGCGGACATCGCCCAAATGTTTCGTCAAATACAAATAGCGCCGGAAGATCGTTCGTATCAATTAATTCTGTGGAGAGCGAATCCCAACGAAGAAGTACAAAACTACCAACTGAATACCGTAACGTATGGCACCGCGTGCGCGCCATTTCTAGCTCAACGGGTTCTACTTCAGGTGACTGAGGACGAGGGACGAGAGTTCCCTCTGGCAGTATCTATTCTGAGAAGTCAGAGGTACATGGACGACTTAATGTTCGGCGATGACACTCGCCAAGGCGCCGTTGAAAAACATACTCAAGTCTCACAATGCCTCGCACGCGCGGGTTTTACCCTACGAAAATGGGCTAGCAATGACGCCTTGTTATTAACAGGTATCGACTCTACAAACCATGGACTCGCCTTGAGTTTGCCCCTGAAAGAAAAAAGTAAATTAAAGGTACTTGGTCTGAATTGGGAGCCTAGCAGTGATGCGTTCTGCATAGTCATCCAAACTCCAAAATGGACCATCCCAACCAAACGACAAATACTTTCACTCATTGCCCGATGCTTTGATCCATTGGGCTGGCTCGCCCCGGTAGTGATAGTCTTAAAGATCCTAGTCCAATCGTTGTGGCGCAGCAAGATTGATTGGGACGAGCCGGTCCCGGAATCAATAGCCTGCGAGTGGAGATCATTCTGCGAACAACTACCATGCCTCAACCAAGTTTCAATTTCTCGCTGGACAGGGAGTGATAAGACCAGTAAAATTCAAATCCATGGCTTGTGCGACGCCTCGGAGCGAGCCTACGCGGCAGTAACGTATCTATTAGTTCAAGCGACTAACGGTAACCCCCAAGTGCATTTAATGTTCGCGAAGACGAGAGTAGCACCACTCAAAACGTTAACTATACCCAGACTGGAGCTTTGCGCGGCGGTACTGCTGACGCGGTGTGTCTCCACACTACTAGAAGCCATTTCGGCCAAAATTGAATCGATCAATTGCTGGAGCGATTCCAGCGTCGTTCTCTATTAGATCAAAAAACCCCCTTCAAACCTTAAGGTATTCGCGGCGCATCGAGTAGCTGAAATTCAAACTCAACTGCCCCAGGCTAGCTGGAGACATGTTCCCTCTGGCGACAATCCCGCTGATTGCGCCTCGCGCGGAACAAGCCCAGGCCATTTCGAGGATTGTGCGTTATGGTGGCACGGGCCACAGTGGCTAATGAACGCTCCAGAAGCCTGGCCCAAGCAGACAATGCTAGACGTCACCTCAACCGAACTAGAGACGAAGGCGGTGACGTGTAGTCACGTGCAAGTACAAAATGCCGAGGAAGATAGCATTCGGCAGCTATCACACGACGTAGCTACATGGCCTCGCTTGCTGCGAATCACAGCATATATTAAGCGCTTCACGGCGCGTTGTAGCCAGAAGAACGAGCAGGGCTATTCAGATCTCGCGTTAGAAGTACCAGAGATCCGTGAGGCGGAAACCTCCTGGATCCGCCGGGCGCAAAAGGAAGCATTCCCGTCGGAACTAGCCGCCCTAACAAAGCAACGGCCGATATCAAGTAAGAGTGAACTAAAAAGACTAGACCCGTATCTAGACGTAACTGGTCTTATCCGCGTGGGAGGTCGCCTGCAGCAGGCAGACCTTTCCCTGGATCAGAAGCATCCCGTAATCTTGTCGAAGCACCGTATTCCGCGACTCTTAATCGAACATATACACCACACAACCCTGCATGGTGGAGAACAGCTGATGTTGAGGGTTCTAAGAGAACGATATTGGATCTTGCGAGCGCGCGACTTAGTCAAGGCCGTGCAAAGCAAGTGCGTTACTTGCGTTCGAGAGCGTGCCGAGACGAGGAAGCAGCTGATGGCAAACTTGCCGAAGGTCAGGATAACTAGATCTCGACCATTTTCGCACTGCGGAGTCGACTATGCTGGACCCATCCTGGTACGCGATGCTGCAGGACGCGGTCGAACAAGCCATAAGGCATACATAGCACTTTTTGTTTGCTTAGCCACAAGGGCTATTCATTTAGAGTTGGTACACAGTTACGATTCAGCTGCTTTCGTCGCCGCGTTTCAACGCTTCTCCGCTCGAAGAGGCTTACCAAGTGCAATGTATTCGGATAATGGTACCACGTTTCAGGGTGCTGAGAAGGAACTACGGTTAGCCTTCAAGCAGGTCATACGTGAAGTAGATATTCGTAACATCTTTGCGTCCGATAAAGTCTCGTGGCACTTCTTGCCACCTGCCGCCCCCCACTTCGGCGGTATTTGGGAGGCGGGAGTCAAGAGCGTCAAATATCACCTTAAAAGGATACTCAAGAGCGCTACCCCGACAGTAGAAGAATTTTCTACTTTGCTATGCAATATAGAGGCCTGTTTAAATTCACGCCCAATCGCCCCCCTCAGTGATGATTTGTCGTCATACGATGCGTTAACCCCTGGGCACTTTCTGGTCGGAACCGCGTTAAAAGGCGTCCCGTTACCATCGACGTTACATATAAATGAAAATCGGCTGAATCGTTGGCAGGGCATGCGGCAGAAGCTGGAGCAGTTCTGGCACATTTGGTCCCAAGACTACGTAAACACGCTGCAGCAGCGAGTGAAGTGGCAAACTAGAGAGCCCAATATCCAAGTTGGCGATTTAGTCCTCATTCGAAACAAAAATCTACCACCATCGGAGTGGGAGTTAGCGCGTGTCCTGGAGTGCTTTCCGGACCGTGAAAACCTCGTACGTTCAGTCAGGCTAAAGACTGCGAATTCCGAGTACATTAGACCAATAGTTAAACTTTGTAAGCTACCTGTACAATCGGAACCCGAGCCTCCCTCACATGAGTCGGTTGCGGTTGCTCAAATGTAATTGCAAGCAACTGACCAAAGGTATGCTGTTGGAGGTTGAATCGAATAGTCAATAGCTTAATTATAAGAGGCTGTGTAGCCTCCTCTTAACTAGTCCCGTATTGCCAACCTAGCACTAACTACCTCCAAGATGAGCTACCGGTCTTAGTAATAAGTGTAGCGTAAGTTTAGATCATACAGTACGTATTATTGGGATTGTCCAATCCTAACTACAGTGCTGCAAAAAGAAAGGGGCCAAAAGGACCCCCCCATACTATGTAACCCCGGATCGCGACTATTGTAGATTTAAGGATTCCAATTCGAATCACGACTAGTATTACCAGTTAGGAACTGACTACTGAATTAGATATAAGTTAAGTTAAGTTAGACTAAGCTGCATCTTACCAACCCCATTCTGGCTCCTTGCTTGGGACATTTGAAACTACGTTTCAACGCGGGCGGAATGTTTCAAGTTACACATGTAAGAGTGAGTGAGGCTGGTGCTGCCACCTGAAATCACGGTTCGCTCGCTTTCCGTGTGGATTCGTGTATGTGTGAGTTTGACGAGTGTGACTTGTCTTTTCACAGGATACAGAGTATTCATTGAAAGTAGTCTGAAAGTGTATTCATTAAAAATCTGTAATATACTGCGATGTGCAAGATTGTCCTTATTTTCCTCTACTTGTGAGTTTAAACCTGGAAATAAAAAGATTAAAACCGTGTTCGACAGTTTCGTAAAAAACACCTTTCCTCCGTACGTGCCACAAGTGCGAATCAGCAAAAATCAAAAAGATCACGCTAAGTTAATATCTGTACAAAGAAACACATACCAACGGCTAATGATAAAAATCGGGCAAGATTCAGAAATAATCAAATATCTATGTCCCGAAAAAAACACGGGTTTACAGGAGAGACAAAAAACCGAATTAAAAACTTCTAATTATTTGTTGTCAATTTGAAAATTTTATCGTTTTTTTGTAGATGTAAATGATAATTAAAAGAGAATATTTGAAGTTTAATTTTTAAGTGAATTTCTGAGATACGAGTTAACCCACAAAAATCGAGTTCGAGGTTACGTAAGAGTACCCGCGATTTCGCGAATAATTCTTTGTATAAAAACTAGAGGTGATTAATTCCTGGACAGAAACAAGAATTAATTAATGAAATAAATATTTTCCGAGTGAATTTCTGAGATACGAGTTAACCCCCAAAAATCGAGTTCGAGGTTACGTAAGAGTACCCTCGATTTCGCAAATAATTCTTTGTATAAAAACTAGAGGCGATTAACCCTTGGACAGAAACAAGAATTATTGCATAGGCGTACTAATTAATGTACAGAACATACTGTTTCACAATCACGATTTCGAAAAATCGCTATTGTGATTCTTTAATCAGCTGGGAATATCAGGGCTGAAGTGAATGAACCAAAATTACTGTAATTATCAGATTTATTTGTCAAATAACTCAATAAACAATTCAAAATGCTTAAAAATAATTTTAAAATAATTTTAAAATAATTTTAGCTCATCGAGGGTACTCTTACGTAACCTCGAACTCGATTTTTGAGGGTGAACTCGTATCTCAGAAATTCACTCGGAAAATATTTATTTCATTAATTAATTCTTGTTTCTGTCCAGGAATTAATCACCTCTAGTTTTCATACAAAGAATTATTCGCGAAATCGAGGGTACTCTTACGTAACCTCGAACTCGATTTTTGGGGGTTAACTCGTATCTCAGAATTCACTAAAAAATTAAACTTCAAATATTCTCTTCTAATTATCATTTACATCTACAAAAAAACGATAAAATTTTCAAATTGACAACAAATAATTAAAAGTTTTTGATTCGGTTTTTTGTCTTTCCTGTAAACCCGTGTTTTTTTCGGCACAGAGATATTTGATTATTTCTGAATCTTGCCCGATTTTTATCATTAGCCGTTGGTATGAATATCATGAATCTTGCATTATAACAACTTACTGAATAACGATGCATGAATTATTGTCAACGTCGTGTGTACAACATCAATTCTTCATCAATAATTACTTACAATCGGTCGATCCGGAGGTTGGAAACTACGGTGCGGTCGACCTGGATGATGGCAACTACGGCGTGGTTGGCTTATAGGACGAAAACTACGCAGCGGTGGACCTGGAGGACGGAAACTACGGTGCGGTAGACCTAGAGGACGAAAACTACGTAGCGGTCGACCTGCATGACGAAAACTACGCAGCGGTGGACCTCGAGGACGGAAACTACGGTGCGGTGGGCCTAGAGGACGGAAACTACGCAGCGGTCGACTTGCAGGGCGGAAGCTACGTAGCGGTCGACCTGGAGGACTCAAACGACGTAGCGGTGGTCCTGGAGGACGGAAACTACGGTGCGGTGGACCTAGAGGACGAAAACTACGTAGCGACGGACCTACAGGACAAAAACTACGTGGTGGTGGACCTAGAGGACAAAACCTCGTAGCGGTCGTCCTGCGGTCACAGATACCGAAAGCGTATGTTGTGCGAAGACAACTCCCGGCGACGATGTCGTTAACACTCACAATTACCTGTAACATAAATGCCATATGGTGAAAGAATTTGTCACTAGATTTAATCATTTATTTTTATTTCACTGAAAATCTACACGCCACGGGCACTGTTAGTTTTATTACTTTTGACCCGGCCCTAACTTGAGCAGCTGTAGGCTCTGTGATTGGTCAACTATGACCTTCTGTAGCCCGAGAACCATTAGTCCCAGGACTTTTTGGTAAAGGAAAATTAGTCTTAGAATTTCACAAGGAATCCGCCCTTACCAGGTGGTGCGCACAAAAAGAATCGCCCTGTATATGGGGAATTCCACGTGAACTGGGTAAGCGTTCGACCTTGAATTTTTAAAAAAAAAAGGACGAAAAAAACTGGAAGCGAACGTTGTACATATGAATACAATAACCATAAGTGGGGTAACCTAGAAGCCAGGCATCTCTTCGTCCTGCAGCGTACATCTCTTGAAGGTGGTTAGATACAAGAGCTGCTCTCCAAACTCTGGCATCATGTGTTCTTCCACCGTGAGCAGCATTTACAGACAAAATTCTACCATCATAATCCGATATTTATAAATATAGTATATATATATAATTATTATATATATTTAGATATATTTTTCGCAAGTAATATACCGTAATTAAACGGAAATAAGCGGCGGCCGCGTATAACCCGCACCCCGATTTTGAAAGGGTCATTTGCGGAAAACCGTTCTTATATTCGTATAAGCCGCGATACCTAAACGGCGCCGTAAGTACTAAAATTACCCAGTGAGCGAAGAAATCGTTGTAAAATATTTCAAAAAATGCTGCAATTAATAATTTTATAATGTATTTCTGGCATTTACACTGATTATCGCTTTCCTGACACCTATCCTAAGTCGTTTCGCGCCGTTCGGACATTTTTGGCTCAATTTTCCGCATTTGTGTCCTCGTATAAACCGCATCCGCGTATAAGCCGCACCCGGGTTTTTTGGGAGGTTCAAAAAGCGGAAAAAAGGTGCCTCTTATCCCTGTATAATTACGGTAGTTAATGGTATACATACAATAAGAACATTCATCGAATGATATAATTTTCGGTTAATGTAGAGATGCTCTCTTGCTACGTTTGGTGGAACAATTGCAATATGGGTTCCATCAATCGCTCCAATAACGCCAGGAAATTGTGTGCGTACCCAGAAACTGAAACATTAAATAAAATGTTATATTTGATGTATGATTTTATACCATTAACACCGATAATTCCGTTCACCCATGATGTATTATGGTTGTAATTTATTTCTACTGTATTATTTATTGAATTTATTATATTACGTTTCTTTAACACGTTGAATTTCAGCCTCTTCAATTGGGAATTGAATCCACTCACGCATTAAAATATTCAAGGCATCGACAACATTGCGTAGAATCCTACAAACTGTTGACTGACCCATACACGACAAATAGTCTTGACCAACTCGCTTTTGGTATGATCCAGAAGCGAAGAAATTTAATGCACATAGAACCTGCAGTGAAAAACCATTGCCTTAACACACTGTCAAAAAAATAAGCCATGACATCAGGTTGTCATCAAATCCGATGTACAATACCTGTAGTTCAACAGGAATTGCGTGACGTCGTCTAACATTGGGTAGTAAGAGTCGTAGATCTTCAATAAGTACTCGTACTGCCTCTCTGGATAATCTTAGAAAAAATAAAAACAGTTTTACGACATACTATATTACTTTCACTGAACAAAATGTAACTGCCAAAAGTAAAAAAACTTTACCTGTAAAGACTACGGAATTCACTTTCTGGTATCAAAAATGGATTTGAGGCATCCCGCAATCTTCTACGTATTCTGGGAATTAAATTTTCGTGATGTTGTATGAATTCTATTAACATTATATTATCCATTTAGCAATCTTAAAATTAAAACTTCAAAATAATGATAAAAAATAATTTGAATTCAAATTTTAAGGGTGTAATCAGCGTTGTTTATATCGGTAGCAAGAGACTATCGGTAGCTTCAAATTTTGCCGCTCTTAACTTCACTGCGATAAAACGGCTCAATTTCACTTTTTCACTCGAAAATCCATGACGAGTCGACTCACGCGAGTGATCTCGAATATTCGCGAGGTGAGATCGATCGTGATTGGGTGAGTTCCTCCCGTTTCTCATTTTCACCCAATTCGAGAACCGTGATAAGCCCCCTGCTCTCTAGTATCTTCGTTTCTGTTCGGACGTTGCAGTGGCACTGGTGTTGTTTGTGGCCATCGTTCCATACTATACAGGGTGATTGGTTTTAATCAATACAGGACGATATCTCGAAACTAAAGAGAGTAAGGGAAAAATCCTTTCTACAAAAGTTGTAGGGTTCAGAGGGGGAAAAAACTTAGCCAAACCAAATTCTTTCCAGATGACCTTGCCGAGCTAAAATCAAGGTCAACTTGGTTTTTTTAAATGGAATCCTATATTTTTCGTTGCGGAATCGAATAGGGCATTCGATCTTGCATAAAAAATCATGAGGATACATATCATCTGAAGTCAATTGTTGCGGAGATAAGAGCTGTGCAAGATAGGACTGTCGAGGCGCTGGGCTAGTGCCGCGTTGCGGGAACACTTGGGCACGACACAATTCAACCCAGTCCTGGAACTTGATCCGATGCACTCAATGACTCTTCATGACATACAGACAATGAAAAACAATAAATTTATTGAAACAATTTTTTTTTTTTTTACATCTCAATTGTGGATCCAGCAAGACGGGCCTCGTGCTCACTTCGCCCGCATTGTTACGAATTCTGAGAATGAAAACTATCCACAACATTGGATAGGCCGAAATGGTCACGTACGTTGGGCGTTCCCGCAACGCCGCACGAGCCCAGCGCCCCGACAATCCCATTTTGCACAGCTTCTATCTCCGCAACAATTGACTTCAGATGATATGTATCCTTATGATTTTTTATGCAAGATTGAATGCCCTATTCGATTCCGCAACAAAAAATATAGGGTTCTATTTAAAAAAACCAAGTTGACCTTGATTTTAGCTCGGCAAGGTCATCTGGAAAAAATCTGGTTTGGCTTAGTTTTTTCCCCCTCTGAACCCTACAACTTTTGTAGGAAAGATTTTTGTGTTTCTCTTTTCAGTTTCGAGATATCGCCCTGTATTAATTAAAACCAATCTACAGGGTGACCCAGAATTCGCGACGAGGAATTTACAGGGTAAATATTGATCAAAAACGGGATCGAAATTTCCTTAGTCGTTTTTTCCGGAAGGGCTTAGATTTCTCGTTCTAATTATTCCAAATTCAGCCAACCACGCGCAGCTTATAAACGGCCGTTCGTCGATGTGATTACCGCTCGGTTGTATGCGTGTCTCCCATCCTATTGTCACCGCAAAAACAAGTGCACACAACTAAGCGGCAAGTACACCGACAAGCGCCCGTTCTTAGATCGCGCGTTATTGACTGAAATTGAAATAATTATAACGAGAAATCTAAGCATATCCGGGAAAAACGGCTAAGGAAATTTCGATCCCGTTTTTGATCAAGATTTACCCTGTAAATTCCTCGTCGCGAATTCTGGGTCACCCTGTATATCAGGTCTGGCTTCTCCTTCATTGACCATGCGCTTTCTACGAAATCTAATCGCATGCCAAATTGCCTAATCGCGTCGATGCCTAATATGCAAGTCCAAGCTAGTGTTGGTATTCTTCCGAATTCTATTTGTTTAGCTGTGTGTCCTATTCTAATTAGTCGTGTTGTTATTCCTGTTATCCCTGCGCTTGAGCCGTTTGCTACTAATACCGTGGTGTTGGGCGTCTCTTGTATGCTGTGTGTCGTTCTTTCAGGATTTCTCCGATCTTTTGTCTAGGTATGAGTGTGTTGATCCCGTGTCGATTAGTGCATTAAATTCTATTCCATCCATGTGTACTCTCATATGAAATCTTGGATCGCGCGGATTGTGTGTAATGGTATATGTTGCGTGTTCGGGTGTGTATGTGTTTTGTGTTTGGGGAACTACCTCCACCCGTGTTGGCTGTTCCCTTATTCGTTTCCCGACTGCTGTGGTTTTGTGCATTGCCATCTCATGTGTCCCGGTGCGTTGCAGTTAAAACAGCGGCGTACTGTTGTACCCGTCTGCGTGTGTTGTTGTGGTGCGTATCTTGGTGCTGTTTATCTGATTGCTGGACGTTGTGGTGGTTGTGTATGTGGTCTTGGTTGTGTTGTATATGTGTATGTCAGCGGTATGTTTGGTGTTGGTAGTAGGACTTTACGTTGCTGTGTTTGTGTCTGTGGGGTTGCGTGTGTGTGTATTCTATCTGTTGTGTATGTTGCATTCTGGCCATGCTTCGTCTCGTTTCCCCTCCCATACTCTATCTGTTTCCCATTGTTTACCTATGTTTTCTAGCTGTTGGAATGTCTGTATTTCATATCCTCTCATGTATTGCTTGTGGTCTAGTTTGAGTTTTTTGTAGGTGATATCTAGTTCCCGTGTTAGTGTGTATCGTGGATTTAACTGTGTGAATAGTGTTCTTATTCTTAATACGAACTCTGAAATGAGTTTGTTTTCGTCTTGTACGCAGTTTTTTATTTCTTCTTCCATCCTATCAATACGTTGTGTGTCTGCGAATGTGTGTTTTATGTGTTCTGAAAATTCTTGCAGAGTGTTCCACTCTTCTTTGTTTAATCGGTACCACTCTTTTGCTGTGCCATCTAGTACTGGTATGGGGTTATCAATCAATTCTCTGTCTCGTATTCCGTGAGTTGTTTGTATATCGTTCAGGTTTTTTAGAAATGGGTGTAGGTTTTCATTACGTTCCCCTGTGTATTTTATATTCCACGATATAATCGCACTTACGAGTGTTATTGACTTCTGTAATTGTCTGTCGTCCCAGTGTTGTGTGTTCTGTGGGTGTATTGTCTGTGTGTCATATATTATCGCGTACGTTTGTGGTCTAAATCTATTAAATTTTGCATTTGTTGTAAGTTTCTCGCGTTTGTGCCTATAAATGTTTCCGCGCCTGTTGTTTCTCGTCTTTGCCGTTCTTCGAAGGGCGTTTGTCCGTGTGTGTTAGTGTATGTGCTATTTGGTTGTATGTCGTGTGTGTAGTCTGGTAATTCGAAATGTATTGGTGGTGTATTCTGGATTCGTGTGCTATGCAGTGTGTGTTGCATTTCTCTGTCTCTTATACAGGGTGTCCCAGTAACCTCGGACCACCGGGGACTGGCGAAATCCTTGCGAAAAAATAAGACAAAAATTATTCATCCTAAAATTTTTCTAAAGCCACCGTATTCGAGTTAGAGCCGATGCAAGTCCGCCAATCACGAGGCCCCTATACTATTCGCGCGGGGGGGCGTAGCGGCACAGCTCGTGCGGCGAGGAGCGGGACGCGGGGTAAGAGTCCGCGATCGCGTTCACGATGATAAAAAGACGATCGGGCGGATCGCAGCCGTACTCGCAGCCGTACTCCACCCGATCGTCTTTTTATCATCGTGAACGCGATCGCGGGCTCTTACCCCGCGTCCCGCTTCTTGCCGCACGAGCTGTGCCGCGACGCCTCCCTGCGCGAATAGTATAGGGGCCTCGTGATTGGGGGACTTGCATCGGCTCTAACTCGAATACGCCGGCTTTAGAAAATTTTTAGGATGAATAATTTTTGTCTTATTTTTTCGCAAGGATTCCGCCAGTACCCGGTGGTCCGAGGTTACTGGGAAACCCTGTATATGGTTCCTCCCGTGTATTGTATGCGTTTACTTGTCTATCATCTCCAAATGGCACGTGTACCTGCACGCGCGGTTGAAATTGCGTTCTGTTTTCCTGTGTCTGTATGTATCTATGTGTGTTGCGACCGTTTCGACCGTCTACGTCTACCGTGTTGTTTTCAAAATGCGCACGTACACTGTTAAAAATGATTGTGAATTTCTCATACAATTGCGATACAAACTTGTGGTAAATTACCAAATTGTGTGTCCTAAAATGAATTTGCTACGCATTTACTCTAAATTTCCAACAAAACTCCGACTTTTACGTTTATCATTCAGAAAACTACTTAACTCATTTTGAAATTGACTCAACTCGGATAGTAAATGCATTTAGTTAGTAACTGTACCACACAACGTTATTGTTCTCATAAATATTTTTGTGAATTTACTAAACATGAGTGATAGTAAATTTATCGAACAGCATTGTAAAATTGATAATTTGTCGGAGCAAAACGAATTACGGTTCACCCGTTGCGAATTCAAAAAGATTGTTTGGAATTCGCTAAACTTTACGAGGAAATTGGGAAACAAAACTTTGAATATACTGATTTCGTATAGTAAATACATTGAATTTGTAAATTTACAACCCAATATCGTTTCTTGGATGAACATTTTAGTGATTTCAGTGAACACGAGTGATAGTAAATTTATATGAAATAGCATTGCGAGATTAGTGATTTGTTGAAGCAGAACCAATCAAGGTTCACCCGTTGTAAAATTCAAAACAATTGTTCGGGATTCACTAAGCTTTACGAGGAAATGACGAAACCATATTCCGAACTTACTGAACTCTATAGTAAATGCATTGCGTTTGTGAATTTACAACCCAACATCGGGTTTCTTCATAAACATTTTAACGGTTTCAATAAACAGGAGTAATAGTCAATTGATTAGACGGCATTGCAAAATTACTAATTTGATAAAGCAAAATGAATTTCTGTCAACCTGCATGTTGCATAATCCAATCAAGATTAGGCGACGAACTTTGGAACTTACTGAACTTCGATACAATTATGAAACAGTTTTCAGGTTTTGAGAGAGATTTTCATCGTTAACAAATAGATTCACTAAAAGAACTTTACTCTTACTTGTTGAATAGTGTCTCAATTTATCACTTTATTGAAAAAAATAGCTTGAGAATGATTCGAAGTTAAAATAATAATTCAATTAACAATTAAAGGACATAACCATCATGTCCCATATTATGAAACAGGTGAGAGAAGGAAGAGAATAAACATTTCCTTTACGAGATACTCTTCTCATTTAAATATTGCAAGAAAAATCAGTTTTTTATGACCATTTTTCATAAAAACCAAATTTGTGAAGATTATAATAACCAATCAATTCTAATTAATTTGTTTCTTTCTTGATTCGTTGTTGAATTTCTTTCATTTTCTCCTGCATTGCTTCTTCTCTTTAGCCAATTTTTTTTTCTCTTGTAACTCCTTTTTCTTTCTCTTTCCGACTTTTTTCCTTTTTCTAAATGATATTTCAGCCACTCATCCGAAGTTCTGGCAGAGGGTAATTTCGGTTTCTTAGAAGCTTGAACTTTGGTTCTGTTTTTCTTGGGTAAATATTCAACTGGCAAGGTGAATGCTTTCGTGAAACTGTTTGTTTCACTTGATTTAGTATCTGGAAAATTATAATACATAAATTTGTAGTTACTACGTGAGTTATTCAATTGAACATTTTTGAAATATAATATTAACCGTGATTGGACAGAGAAATATCATTCTCCTTTATAAGATATGATTCCTCAAAAAGAGTACAGTCTTTGTTAAGCTTTCGTTTTCAGCATGATTTGAAGTGTTGACTTTGTCATTACAACCTTCTGTGGTAATGCTGACAGTACTTTCTTCTGTGGAATTGTTGGCAGCACTTTCTCTTGCGGAGATACTGATTTCTGTATCTGTCAAATCAATCAAATGGAACAGATATACATAGTTTTCAGAAATCTATCCTATAAACATGAATTTACGCATTGCATTTCTCATACCTGTGTTATTATTGCCCAAAAGGCAGTGAATCTCTGCACAATTTTCTGTAACTATAGAATTTGTATCTTCTAGATCTAAAGGAAGAACAATACTGTCTGAAAAATCATGAATCTTTTCTATCACAAATGCTGTATTGCAAGAATTTGCATCTTTCGTATCCACCTGGCTGATCACATTAGCTGAAGCTTCAAATAGAATGGAATTGGTAGGCTGCGTAATCTCAATGCTAGGGATAGTGGCATTTTCCATTAAGAGTTGATCGATGTCAATATTTTTTATCTCATTTTCTTCAGTAACTATCCTAACGCTATGATTATTTAATATTTCATTTGCCTTGATTCTCGGGTTACCTTTCGGAATATTACCTAAATTTGTAAGTATAAAAATCATATAAATAATTTTCTTCTGCTAACAAACGAAACCGATTGAACGGATCTGTTTTGAAAAAATTATCAAAATTGAAGAAAATGATCGTACATAATTCATATGTAAACATTAAAAACGCATAGGCGTGTAAATAGTAGAATTGTACTGAATTGTACTGATTTGACGAGTTTAAGCCAATAATCAAATAACCCTTTTTTCTCAACATCACCATTCCACAATCCTGTTGAGGCAGCATTTTTGAATTCTAGTAGTAGATCTGGAGATAAACTATTCTCAGTTTTTTGAAAACTTTTGCTTCTCGCAATGTGGTTTTCCCTATGAGAATCTTCTTGTTGATCCAAACTTTTTTTCAGTACATAATCAGTATCATCATACTCCACAGCATCAGGGTTAAAAGGCCATAAGCCTGAAGCTTCGAAACCTTTGGCAATAATATGTTTCTCTGGTTCTTTTATACTGTCAAGAGCAAATTGCAGAACTGAAGAAAAATCAGTTTTCTTGATACGAGTAACATTGTTCTGAATTTTCCATTTTGGAACAGCTTACTTCCAAGCAACTTTAAATGGATGAAACTATGCTATGTCAAGTGGCTGCATGATATGTGCTGAATTTGGGACAAGACCAATCAATTCAATTTCTTTCTTTCTACAAAATTTCACTAGTGGCATATTTACATGTGAAGAGTGGTTGCCAAGATAAACGATCACTGGAAATTCAATTTTTTCCTCTACAAGCCATGGATAAAACATATTGGTCACATACTCGTAGAAAGATTCGGTCGTCATCCAGCCGTTCTCAGATACGCCAATTTCCCAGCCTTTTGGAATGCTATCAACAATATTTTTAGGCACCACTCCTTGGTAGGAATACATGAGCATGGGTGGAGCACGAACTCCATTTGCGGCATACATGAACAATACAGTGAGGCCTTCTTTGCCAGCGTCGACGAGCTTTCAGGCAGAACGAGATCCTACCTCTGTGATAACTTTTTCTGACTCAGGGCATAAAATAATATTCGTCACGTCACAATTGAAGACTCTGCTTGAAGAAATATCCACCAACTCTTTCTTCTTTAATTAATTTTCTTGTTCTGTAAACCACTCTCGCAGGTCTTCTCTAGATACAGCTGCTCGACTCGTACTCAAGTACTGAAGTTTTATTACTGCTAGCTGAGGGTGTCGTTTCATAAAACTCTCATACCAGTGACGGCTAGGACGGTTGTCTATGAATGGAGTTTCCTTTTCGAGCGAAGTAACGTAATTCTGTACCGAATCCAACAGCCCTGTTTTGGCAACAGGCATGCCTCTCTGAGCTCTATACAGCATCCAATTAACTATTTCATCTTATTCTTTCTTGAATAATACTGTTTATGGTCCTGGTCTATTTTTGGTGGCATCAGGGTTGTTCATTCTCCTACTAAGGGTAGTTACAGGTACATTATATATACGTGCTGCTTTTCTTAAAGAAACTCCTGGCTGAACAGCCTTTAAAGCATGTTCGACGTCTTCAGATTTGTAATCAAGTCTCTTTAACTTTTTCTTTTTAGGCACTTTTCCAGTATTTACCAGAACTCTGGACTTCTGTTTCCTTTGACTCCTGACATTGTGTCTACTAGACACTCCTGTACCTTTGCTTTTAGATTTTTCCTGCTTCTTTTTCTGAGCTTTCATACTTGCATATGTATTCTAAAATTAAGAGATTCAATTTGTACTATTAATATTTAGCTAATTTATGCTGATCGAGAGAAAAATTCATCAGCGAGTATAATGTTCCTTCAGGAATCGAGTACGTTTATAGGTTAGGTTTCGATTTTTCCTATTTTCATCGATACTCTACTCACCTGAACATTTATTTTCAATCATGTGAATAATTGCAACTTCTCTATTCTATTTGATTCGCGGAATATTCACCAAATATCACTGTGGAATAAAACAACTTAATTTGAAGTAATGTTTCATAAATAAGTACAATGCAGCTTTGCACGTGTCCGTGGAATATGGAACACAGATTCCTTGTTTCATAAGCCGGGACGTTTCGCATACATTATTCATTGGCCTCTTTTTTTCGAAAAATTCTGAGAAGATAGCAAGAATCGTTTTCCCACGATGGGACCAGGCTTAAAATTTGTGAAATAGGAAGTAGTTTTTTGAGAATTAAAAAAAAATATATCGAAGGATACAGTTTTCAAAATCAGATATTGACTTAGGTAGGAGAAAAAACCAGTAAATAATTTTGTTTTTTACATCAAATTTTTAAAAAATTCGTTGGAAAACACACAATTTGAAAGAAAAAAACAACATTCAATTGATGCATTGTTGGAAAAGTTGTGAGCATTCAAAAAAAAAACATCTAAAATTTTGAGAAATCTCGTCTCGTGAACGGCTTGATGAAAAGATTCGAAATAAATCATGTCGCTCTTTTCACAGAGTACGAAAAGATAAAAAAATTAAGGCCGAATCAAAAATGTCAATTTCGATGGTAGGTTGGGTTCGCGTTGAAAGCCTCATATACAGGGTGATCCAGAATGCGGTACTTTCCGCATACCAGCGGACTCCTCGTAAAAATCTAAGACAAAAATTATCAATGCTGAAATGTCGAATGGGAAGTCGTTTTTAAACAGGAGCCGTTTGGAGTAAGTCAATACGAGAGTAAATACGAGACTGCCTCGCAGGGCTGCCACCGCCGGCCTAGCGGTTCTCGACACGCGTCACCGGCCACCGCGATCTCGCCAACTGACAAAATGACGGTGGCGACCCTGAACCAGTCTCGTATCTGCTCTCGTATTAGCTAACTTGAAACGGCTTCCCATTCGACATTTTAGCATTGATAATGTTCGTCTTAGATTCTTACGAGGTATTAGGAAAGTACCGCAGTCTGAATCACCCTGTATAAATCATCGTTACGCCGTACAAGCGTCACCGGTCATCCTATAGTCGCCGATTGTAACAGACAGATCCTCCGGAACACGAAGGGCTTATATTGACTCGAAAATTGACGGAAATTATTACTGCGATTTCCTATGGTTTTCCTTATCTATGTAGATGATTTTCAGAGAATCCGAGTGATATCCAGTTCGCGGAAATCGCGAGAAATTGATTTGAGAGCATTGAGCGATTCACAATAGATTCAGTAAAAATCACAAAAAAGTGCAGGTAGTCTTGGGTAGTGCTGGACACAAGACGAAGACCGGCCTTGGTCTTGTCTTGGTCTCGTCTCGAATTTCGAGACGAGACCAAGACAAGATTACGATGGAAAAATTCGAGACGATACCAAGACTGCCCTGAAGTCTCGTCGAGACTGTCGAGAGTCTCGACAAGATTAGTCAATATTTCAATATTCGAAAGAAAATGGTGATAAATAAAATCCAACATTTCGGTTTTGTGAAATTTTTATTGACATTTTTTTTAGAAATTTTCATAATAGGTTTTTTTTTCATTATCCACCATGGTCCATGGTCCATGATGTTTTGGCAAAAATTATTATCAATCCCCTGTTTTATTGACACATATTTTTTTTATTATGCATGTGTGATTACAAAACATTTGTGATAAGTGAATATGAGTACATAAGTAATTACGAAATACAAAGCAGAAGTACGGAAGTAGAACTTATTATGTAAATGCTATCTTTTCACAGATCGCATTGACAAATATTAGATTTGAGTTTGGATTTCATCCATGAATTGATACATATCAGTAGTGTATATATGAGAGTTCTGGATCCAGCCGTCTTTACCGGCCATCAGGCAGTAGGTAAGTTACCGACCGCGCCGATAAGTTATCGACGATCGGATGGTAACGATTACCGATCTTTGTTACCGATAGTCTGATGGTAACGATTTTGGATTGCCGATCTTATGTTACCGACAATCGAATGGTTGCGATTTTCCGCCATGCGATGGCGCCACTACCGATCCGTTTCTTGGATCATGGTAACGATGGCCGATCTTTGGGTTACCGATAGTCTGATGGTACTGATGTTGAATCATGGTAACGTGAATCATGGATTGGCGATGTTCCGTTACCGGCAATCGAATGGTTGCAATTTGCAACTGGGCGATGGCGCCACTTTCGTTATCGGTAGTCCGACGGTAACGATTCTGAATCAAAGATTGCCGATCTTCTGTTACCGACAATCGGATGGCTGCAATTTCTTCCGTTTCGCGATTGCAATTTTTCACCGTGTGATGGCACCACTTCCGTTATCGGTAGTCCGATGGTAACGATTCTGAATCTAAGATTGTCGATCTTCTGTTACTGACAATCGGATGGCTGCAATTTTTTTTTTCCGTCTCGCGGTGGCGCCACTACCGATTCGCCGTCGCATCATGGTAACGATTACCGATCTACCGACAATCGATCCATGATGGCCGCTCTGAAATATCTAATTCCAAGCTCACATATATATGCGAATTATACTAGCTGAAATGCTCAAAGAGTGGCAGGGTATGTTATATGCAAGCAGTGACGCGGATCATCCGATAATATATGTTTTTTATTTGGTATTTCTTAAGTCTAACCTATTCTAAAGTGACAATTTTCTCAAAACTAGCCTAAACTATATTTCTCAAGTCTGACATATTCTAAAGTAAAAAATTTTTTTCTTAAAACTAACTTAAGCTATATATTTACAAAAATTTCTTGAAAACTAACTTAAGCTATATTTCATAAGTCTAACCTATTCTAAAGTAGAAAATTTTCTTAACACAAACTTAAACTAGGGGATATTGCCGTTCCAGCGGAATCATCATCGGTTGCGGTGGCGGTATGTCGGGGGATGATGACCTCGACGACGATGACGGCGAGCTCGGACTCGATCGTGAATACTCCGATGAGGTCGAACTGGGTGATGGCGATCGGCCTCTTTCCATATTTATTTGGATCGTCTCTGTATCCGAACCCGCCGCATCTTCCCGCACGGAAGACGAAATATCCAAGCATTGAATGGGCGATGCTGTGGCATTTTCAGTCGTGGCCGCACGCATCGCCCAATGATCATTAATTTGATACTGCCGCGTGATGTTTTCTATCATTTCGTAGTGCACGCTCGCGGTTTCATTGATGAAGTTCTCATCCACATGACTGTCGCGCAAAAAACGCAGCACCACCTGCGCGTTCTGAAGGAATCGCGCCCTCAACTCGGCCCTTCGCCGCAGTTGCGCTGCCCGCTGTGGAACTCTTCCGTGAGTTGGATTCATCTGGATTTAACACACATTCTTATATTAGAATCCGTTGAAATTTGCGTATTCAATACCAACAACATACCTTATTTTTTTTTTTTTCTTCCACGCGTTTAGTTTCGTAAATTCTTCTTCTTCTTCTTCATCTTGATGCTTCACTCCGATTCTATGAACTTTCGCTATTCACCGATTTTTTCAAACTGTTTCGGATTCTATGAACTTTCGCTATTCACCGATCTTTTTGAACTGGAAACCGCCTTCTTCTCAAACTGACCTGGCTGGGAGAGTTGGGTTGCATCCTATTGGCTGCACACCACCCCCGAAATAAAATGGGACCCAACCAACCAGAGAACAGCTCTCAAGACATCCTCCCACACCATAAAATCGGTTAGTCTCAAGACTCGAGCAATAAATCAATGTGATTTTCGTTGCTCTAAGATAAGATTAGCCAAAGATGAAGATGGCAATAAGAAAATATGGGTTTTCCGCATTCGTTCACACGGTACTGCTTGCACAGCTGCATGCATACCGATCCCACGCAATAAATCAGCATGATTTTGGCCGCTCAAGAGCGCTAGGATTTTGTTAATCTGCAAGTGGTTGGTGCACAACCACCAATTCATATACCGGCACAATCACGTGAAACCGAATGGATCCATGTTACCGGACAGCAAATATTTCGTATTTTTAGCAGGTTAACCACTCGTTGCACTAAAAACCCCTAGGGTGATTTTGGCGTGCGGTCGATGAAACTCGGCAGCCATTGTTGGACATTGTTGTTGGAAACCGGCTGACTGTCAATACATCGCGGAAGGTAGACATGTGGGGTTATGTTCGCTTATTTAAAGCAAATGATAAATGAAGTAAATAAAACCTACGTGAATAAGTTATTGATATTTATCAAAAATCGATCAATCAGTTTTAAATAATATCATAGTACAATCAACGAATTAACTTAAGCTATAACTGCAAATTAATTAGAATCAAAGAGTTCATCGAGAACAACCAATTCCTTGATTGTATTAAGATATCATTCAAAACTAATTGATAGATTTTTGATAAATATTCATAGCTTATTCACGTAGTTTTTATTCGCCTTATTAATCATTTGCTTAAAATAAACGAACATAACCCCACATGTCTACCTTCCGCGATGTATTGACAGTCAGCCGGCTTCTATCAACAATGGCTGCCGAGTTGCATCGACCGCGCGCCAAAATCACCCTAGGGATTGTTCAGCGCAACGAGTGGTTAGCCCGCTAAAATGACGTCATATTCGCCAATATTCGCTTTTCGGTAGCATGGATCCATTCGGATTCACGTGATTCTCACGGTATATCATGCAGATAAAATCAGTCTAACATAAACATTGCAATAGGAAAATGGGTTTTCCACATTCGTTCACGCGATACCGTCTGCACACCTGCATGCATACCGATCTCGCGCAATAAATCAACAGCTCAGTCAATTTTCGGCTTTGCCTGAGACCACACACGGAGCTGTTAATATGGAGCTAATATTGGATGTACAAGGGTTTGGACGATTCAGTGATAAATTTGTGATAAAAGAGCTGGCTGCAATAAGCATTCGCGCGCATGAGGAATATAGACAGGGTATTACACGCATCCTCTTCAAAGCACCATGCTCCTGGGTGACTCTCTCAAGCGAGTACAGAAATCTTAATTCGTGGTTGACACGGCATCATCATGGAATACCCTGGATTGCTGGAGAAACGCCGTATAGAGATGCGGAGAAAACTGTGAGAGAGGTTATGCATGATGCGCGTTGCATTTATGTGAAGGGATTGGAGAAGAAACGTTGGATTGAAAAAAATCCTCAATGACGACTCAAAAGCGGTTATTGATTTGGATGAGCTGGGGTGTCCAAATTTTCGAATACTGCGAATGGAATCGCATGCATTTCATTGGCATGGAGACTGTCATGGCGATGTACCGAGAGGCTACCATTGCGCCTTCGAGAACGTTCAACGGTTGAAAAACTGGTATTTGGAGGAGGGCCATAAAAAACCCTCCCCACATGTCTCGAGGGCGGGGGATGATGGCTTAGAAGTCCAGAGCTCGCAGGGAGCCGCATTCGTACGTCTAGAATTCTCGCCATTAACGCATCTTCCACGTATATTCGAACCCGCAAACTCTCTCGAGCAAGGTAAGAATCCTATTACATGCTAATCATATTCAATTATAATATATATAAAAACTAAGTCCGTAATATTCACCTCCCTGCAGATGGACTTCAGCAGCCTGAACAGCACTAGCCGTATGGACAATGATATGCAGATGAAAAAGATGTCGGAGCTGGAGATTGGACAAAAGTACGACATCACAAAACTGAGGCTTGTGAAAACGAAATTTGGTTGCGGAATCATCGCTACGATTGCCAACGAATATATCGTGTTCCTGCCTGCGAGAGTTGAAATGGCTCTAGAGAATGATTCTACTCAGCTGGATCAGTTGAACAACGAGGCGGATCAAGAACGCTTGCAGATACTCTATCTTGGAGGCTCATACAATAAATTTGAATTCTGTAGCTAAATCTAAACACACACACATACATGTATATATATGTAATGGGAATAGGTTAGGGTTGAATAAATAACAATGAATTTGCAATTCCATTTATTTATTTATTTATTGTTCCTTCAGTTATTTAGAATAAGCTTAATCCATAGTTCTCAAGCATGATGAATCCTCAAAATGTAGCTAATTTTTTGACGGTGCCACTGATTGGATTGTATTCAACAATGCGATCATGTATAATCATACAGTAGGCTGAAGTATTTGCCGGAAATGCGAGACTAGTTTCAAATTCTAAACGAATATCCACCGGACCACTCTTTAACGACTCATTTTGTTGGAACAGTCTATCGTAATGAGCGGAGCTCTGTTCAAAAAATCATTTTTCGACAAAAGAGGCTCGGATTCTTTATCATAGTATGAAATTTGAAAGTTAGTGTACATATTGTAGAGAATAGCGTATTGATTGTGAGCAATATCAAGATTCAAATTTCCATAGGGATAGCATTGCGAGTTTAGAAAAAGTTTTACATCTCTAATCATACAATGATCGAATTGACTGGCATTTTTCTTCGGATCGTTTCGTCTTGCGGTTTGGAATCCTAGTATGACGTGTCTTGGCTTCTCTAGTTGTGTAGATGTCTTGACAACCCATACATGTCTCGTTGTTGCAGGCAGCATCGGGTACTCGTACATTTTCCACGAGCGGAAACTCATAGATACAGCCGGATCTTTGGCTATATAATTGAGCATTTTGATCATTACATGATCCGACAGTCTGATGTATGGCAATAACCATTCAATTCTTTCGAGCGAAATTTTGATCCCCTCCACGGCGGTTTGATATATGGCATTCATATCATTGTTCGATCGGGTCAAAATCAGCTCATGCTTTGCATTGACGATTATTCGATTATAATCCTTGGCAAATCCGAGTAGAAAGTTCAGCGGTATAACAACATCAAAGTACCCATCGGCGTTGGCTAGCTTATTATTATCCTCCAACCAGCCAGTGTTCTCCAGGAGATGTCATTGTCCTGGGGTGAGTGATAAGTACCCCTTCATAATACTCGTGATGCCAACATTCTCATTCTGGTCAATCTCGTGACCATTCAGCTCGTAACTCATCTCGCCAGAAATGTGACACACAGCCATATTGACCAATTCCGTGCTTCCACCAACAGAGCTGCCATCTGATTTTGTAATTCGACCATAGGTGTGGAGCGAACTTGTGCTGAGTAATAAACACGCATCTTGATTCTGCACAGCTATGCGGATCTCATCGTTATTTTTGAATGTAGACGCGGCATACGGTTGATGTGCATGTATTTCACAGTGGGCAATCGACTCGTCGAAGGTCACAGGTGTTTGGATTTTTATCATTTTCCCGATGGACATATGCAGATATAGCAACGAATTCCTATTTTCCACCACAACGAAGTCGAAGTCCTAAGCTCTGGAGAAACTGAGCGTTCCGATGTGTTACCCGAATCGGAGCTGCACGATGACTGATGATGCTTGGATATGTTATCGGACTTTTATAACAACTGCCAGATTTTCTTGTCCTCTCAAACACGATGCCCATATTATCTCAAAGATTTCACATGTATAGTTACAGTTTCACCGTGGAAATTGATCAATTTCCCGCCCTGATCGACTATTTTCAACTGTATATCATGTATTGACCGTACAGTGATTGGACGGTAAATGACATTTGTCGGCACTTCTACGATCTTATATCCGGGTGGTACGGTTGGAAAAAATTGATGAATCGTATGTACTCTATGCTCGTTGATATACGCACCCGTGGTAATATGACACCGAACTCGCAAAGCGTTGACTTTGAGTATGCGAACGGGTAACTTGGATTTGTGGGTAATACCACCTTGGAGAACATCGGGGGTGAAACCTAGCAAATGACCAATGGAATATTTTGGGTGAAAGTCTATCTGTTGATTACATCTGATTTCGCTGAGTAACTCGTCGTTATTAGCTTTTAGACTGAATTTCATAACATCAGGTAGCGCTCTTTTCAAATAATTCGCGATATCTTCAATTTCATAGCTCCCTGTGGGTATGGTAATTATAGTGTTGGGTGATGCATAAAACTTGTTACACCTCTCATGTATATTGAGTATTGCGTTGAATGTCAAGAGCTCTATCAGTACAAGAACATACGTCTTTGTCGGTGATAGCTCGATAGGGGGAAAATATTGAGTCCTTAAGACCGACGATTCCCCGGAGAGTGTCAAAGTGAACGAATCAGCCATGACTAATAACAAATCAACGATACGCATACATTTTATACTTGTCCGCTGAGAAACTTGAGACACGAGTGACCGCAAATTACTGTATTATATTCTTGATATCTCTTATGATCATATTTCACGCTACCAACACCGAGATATTTCATGAGATCTCTAGACGGTTGTAAATCACCAAGACTGTCGAAATACACCGCATCGTTGCCGTTTTTCGTGTATGCAACCTAATGCGTTCCTAGACCGTGTTTATCATCAAGATTCATGATTGCAGACTCAAGCTTTTTAGGCCCTGAACAGGGTAAATCATTTCGCATAAAAACACCTCGAAAATGTGGAATTTTCATAGCTCTTGCATAGTTGAGCAAATCAGTATCTGTGAGGGCTCGGTGTGGTATCTTTATTAGTTTTTTGCCGGCTTCAAATACAGCCCCATACCCTTCTTATACGGTTTAAGGTATAAGCCCTTTCCCAAAGCAGTCGCCTCCATTGTTGCGTTGTAACGCTTGGGTTCTTGTAACTGATGCTTGTTTACATTAGCTGTATTGATAACCTTCGCTATGCCCGCAGCACCGCCCACTAAAGTACCTGTGGCGCTAAGGGCCGCAAATATTGGGATAAGAAACGGTAATAAACCACCAATTTCCTCGGGGACGGGTAAAATACGAGGCACGCGCAGTTTTTCATTAGACATGGCCGAAGGGGCGCCAGCTGAAGAAGACTCAATAGCTTTGGGACCAGGCTTCATGGATTTCTTCGCCGCCTGTATAATAAATTTCAATGTCCTTTTCCTGTTCTTGAGCGTTGCCTGTGCCTTGACCCTCTTCATACCCATACCCAGTTTGGATTTTGCTTTCATGGTGTTGGTGACCGCCCAGGCGACAGCTTTTTCGGCTGCACTTGCGTCTTTAGCCAAAACCCGATTCCAAGCCCTCTCGGCAAGCACTTTATCAGCCTTATGACGTTCCGCGATATTATCGTGATTCTTGAAGTATGCGATATCGTGCTGTTTGCATGCAGCGTCTAGAGCATTGATGCCTCGATCACCACGAGCTCACCTCTTTGTCGATTTCGTGCCAGGTCCGCAGGACTGATAACCAGGAACATGTAATTCGACGGGGAGATTGTTGATGATTTTATTTATTAATCCACAACCGCGCCTTTGTCTACGTGTGTGTCCAACCATGGTCGACCATGAACTAACATGAATTCTATAAAAGCACGTATTTTATGCATGAATATATTAGTTTGCATTGCGACGTTTGCCAAGCATCATGAAATTTCTGGATCAAACAATTAAACTACCCATTGCCAATTTCGATGAATTGGTCGAGCGAAAAAGAAGAAGGGGAAGCGACACGGGGCCCTACTACCAAATAGTGTAAGGGCTGTCTTTTGCGGGCCTTCGAATTGCGGTAAAACTAATGCTCTTCTCACACTACTCACCCACGCTAATGGCCTTCGATTTGAGAATGTGTACGTCTATTCAAAATCCCTCAATCAGCCCAAGTATGAGTTCTTGAAGAGGTTGTTGGAACCGGTCGAGGGGATGGGTTATTCTCCGTTTGATGAGCACAAGGAGGTTGTAGAGCCGAAAGATGCGCACCCCAACTCGATTATGATTTTCGATGACGTGGCCTGTGAGAAGCAGGATAATATCAGAGCCTATTTTTGCATGGGGCGGCACAGAGATGTCGATAGTTTTTATCTTTATCAAACATATGCTCGAATACCGAAACATTTGGTGCGTGATAATGCAAACTTGCTGGTTCTTTTTCGTCAAGATGAGATGAATTTGAAACACATCTACGCTGATCACGTGAACACCGATATGACCTATCAACAATTCAAAGATTTGTGCTTAGCATGTTGGAATGACGGTAGATATAGTTTTGTAACCATCGACAAAGACAGCGAGATTAACGCTGGACGATATAGGAGAGGTTTCGACTGCTTTATAAGTCTGAATCATCAATAAACCGCATACAGTCACAGCACATCGATCAAACTGGCAGCATGGAGAGCTCCAAGATACGTAAGCAAAACGATGTGCTGCGAGAAATAGCAAGGGCTAGCGACATCATTCGACGTAAACACAAAATGATCGAAATGGGGAAAGACACAAGTGAGCAGGCTATTAGTGAAATCTTCAAACCTCTTGTCACACCACTGCACAAGTTGGTAGATTCATCGAAGCAGCAGCAGCGGCTACTAATGAAGCGAGAAGTGAAAACGGAGCCGCCGGGGGGTTCGGTTGAGACAGAGAAAACGGAAGATTTTGTGTAAACAGAAGATTATGATGATGATGATGACGATGATGATGATGATGATGATAATGATGATGCATATAGAAGTGCGGTTGAGGGGAGCCTGTCAGCGAACGTTGCTATTGGAGACAATGTTACAGCCATCGCCGCTGTCGGTGATACAGATGATGCCCATGATGATGACGATGATAACAACCAGGATGGTGCGTTTGCAGCCGCTTCTACAAGCACACCGGTGTCGAGAAAAGTGGTCAAGACGGCGCGCTATTTGAGCATGTTTACCTCATCCGAAGAGCGCAAGAACTTGGACACGAAATATGGTGTTCGAAAGCTAGTCGGTGGAATGAAGATCGGCGATTCGGATATCGTATTTAGCGAAAATCAGATATATGTGGGCGATAAGAGCTATGAGAACACGCCGGGATTGCTTGAATTGTTATTCAAAAAGTTTCCCGATCCCTCGATTGTAAATAAAAGTGACAAATTGAATTATATCAAAATCGTGAAGAAAACGAATGCATATCGGAAATATTACAAAGCCGAAAAAAGTCTCCATCATGATCGGGAAAAAAGTTCGAAGTATAGAGATTTCATTGGCCCATACATCGACCCGCCGGTGAGAAAACCCCGAGGAAGATCCGGTAGAGGTTTATTACCCACCCATAAAATTGCGCAGGGGCAAAGCACGGATTATGTTTATTGGGATGATCCTAATGAGCTCGTTGATCGTTTCCGACTACTCATGGCATCCCAAGCAGCCGGCAATACTAGCCATACCAATGAAATATCCTCCATTATTGAGGAGCTACGCGAGGCGGGAATCATTTATCAGCATGAGATTAATCATAGAATGTTCATTCGGTCATGGATCGTTGAACAATGAGCATAGACATATTTGGACGACAGCTGACGAGCAACGGCATTGAAAAAGGTGTGATTCGAGGCCTTCCGGGTGCTGGATTCAAATTCACAGTCGATAAGCAGTACGATCTAAACGGCAAACGATTATGTAATATAGCCGATCCACAGGAACCTAACGACGCCGTTTCTCTGAAAAGTTTCGAAGATATCACATGGCGAGCCTTGGGTGTCCTCGAGCATTCTATGGAAAAAACATTTGCAAACTCCACGCTACAAGCACTTCGCGAGTTTGAATCTCAACTTACCGCACGACTAGATCGAGAGCATACCAACAATTTCGATGGAAATCGACACATTCAGGCTCTTATGACAGAAGAGATTGACGCGCTAACGGTGAAGAAGGAAATTCTGGAGATTCGGCTGGCTGCCGTAGGATCTGATCTTGAAGTGTTCAGTCATAACGGACTACTTCGAGGAATTCGCTTCGAATCGAGCTAGATCATTCAACAATGAGCATAGACATATTTGGCCGTCGGTTCGCTAGCAGAAAAATCAAAAGTGTGTGTAGTCGCGGACCTCCTGGTGTTGGGTTTAAAACCACTATCGATAACCAGTACGACATAGACAATGAACGATTGTGTAATATCGCGCATCCACAGGAACCAACCGATGCCGTTTCTTTGCAAAGTCTTGAGGATATTACACAGCAATCATATATTGCTCTTGAACGATCCATAAAAGAGACATTCGAGCAATCCATGCAACAGGCTCTCGAAGCTCTTAAATCTGAACTTAATACCCGCATGGATCGGGAGCACAGCGAAAGTTTTGAAGAAGATCAACATTTGGATCCAGGCAAAAGAAAGGATTGAAGCACTGAAGGGTGATTGTGAATCTCTGGATAAGCGGTTGGAGATAGTGGAGAATAACGTTGAAAAGCTCAGCCAACACTACATCCGGGGAATTCCCATTCCAACCAACTCGTTGAACGGCAAACAGAATAAATACACTAAACATTCGGAAGGATGAAGGCGGTAATAGCGAGTGAACTTCATAGACCCGCTCGACGTAATTATCCCCGACGCTATGTCGATATTCGTGGTTTGGATGAGACCTGGCAGGCTGATCTTGTCGATATGACCGCATATTCATCCGTCAACAAGGGCTCAAAATTTTTGCTCACAGTGATTGATATATTTTCAAAATTTGCGTGGGCCGTACCGATCAAGAGTAAAAATGCCAAAGACGTTACAGCGGTAATGAAATCTGTGCTAACTCTAGGCCGCATACTGAAACATCTACACGTTGATCAGGGCAAGGAATTTTACAACAAAGAATTTAAAACTCTTATGGAGCATAATGGGATCAACATGTACTCGACATTCAGCAACTTGAAGGCATCGATATGCGAACGCTTCAATCGAACACTGAAGAATAAAATGTGGAAGCAATTTACTCTTCAAGGCTCTCATATATGGATTAACATTCTACCAGATTTGATCGCATCGTATAATACCACCAAACACCGTACGATTGAAATGAAGCCGAAAGATGTAACTATAGCTAATGAAAAACAGATATATCGACGTGTGTATAAGCCGCGTCAAATCAAAAGAAGCGAACGAAAACGCAAATTTAAGGTTGGCGATAAAGTTCGCATTAGCAAATATAAAAATGTGTTCGAAAAGGGGTATACGCCGAATTGGACAACGGAAATATTTACAGTTGATGCCGTAAAAAATACCAACCCTCCAACATACAAACTCATCGACTACCTGAACCAACCCATCGAGGGTGGTTTTTACGAGGAGGAGCTCAGCAGGGTGCAATATCCCGAAGGCTATCTTGTAGAAAAGGTCTTGCGGAGGCGTGGTGATCAACTCTATGTAAAATGGTTGGCATTCGGCACTTCACATAATAGTTGGATAGATAAATCGGATATGTAATATAATTTTATGAATAAATCTATTATCAACATATTTACATTTGTTCCTCAACCCTCCTCAATCCTAATGCTAGTTTGCGTGATCATCGATGGAAAGAAATATTTCCCATATTTTTCTCACATTTCCACACATCATCGCACATTTTCTCACATTTTTTCACATTTTCTCACATTTTCTCACATTTTCTCACATTTTCCCACATTTTCTCACATTTTCTCACATTGACATCTAAAGTAGATGGGAAATTATTTTATTCTGTTTTAGAAAATGTGAGAAAATGTGAGAAAACTCTCTTCAAATATTCTAAGACATTTACTAGTTTGCGGAATCTTGATAACCCCAGGGTAAAGTATCGGTTTTACCGGGTATCAATTTCCGCTTATCATCACACCAGCTTAGAGCTAACTTATTCTGTACAATAGTGCTAACCGCATGTCGACTACTTCTTGTCATACACTGTTTCTCAACTAAATTTTGATGACCAATAAGACATCGCTTGTAATCATCAAACGTGATAGATTTTAATGTGGAACCCTTCACACCTTTTGCGCGTTTCTTATCGGTATCACCACGAGTTCTAAACGTGTAGAGTTTTGCACGCAGACCGATGAATTCAGTCATGATTTTCCCGTTATTCTCATCCTTCATCAGACCAACGCGTTTTTTATTCATTAGTGGAATACCATGGACATTATCTGGTGGATAGTCCGATGTATCGAACATGGTAACGACATCCCGTCTAATGATTTCATAGATGTTTGGTAAGGTAAATTTATATATCCGACTATCTGTATCGGTATACATTAATTTTGCTTCACTACTTGAAAAATTATTTCTTACATAATCATAGTGGAAGTTGTATAAGAAGATTTTCGAAAGATCGAGAATCGCTGCGCCGATATATATTGGCTTATTGAAATATACCTTGGTGCGATTTAGCTCAATAATCACCATATCTTCATCAAATATGGTGCAGCTATGAAATGTGGGTCTTGCAATGAGAGCACGCGCACCACCCCTACCCTCCCATTTTGTGATTAGTTTTACGGTCTTATGGTTACGCACATTCTCCATGGTCTTGCCAAATACAGCATTATTCATAAGCTTGTAGAAATTTTTTTCGAACTCATTTTTTGACTGCTTTCGCATATTTGTATTGAGGTCGATGTATGATTTTAACCATGGTGATTGTGCGAACCTTAAAATCCTATGCACTTTCACGAGCTTCAAACCGAATTTAATGCATTGTTTCAAATTACGATAGTGCAGAACATACTTTTCCTTGGGTAGAAGCGTTGTCGCGAGTTTTCTAATTTTACTACCTGGCGGTATGAAATGCTCGGGACAGAGAGGTAAGTCCGCATGCTGTTTATGCAGCTCTACGGGGTAATCTAAATCTACCTCTAGAATATAACCGGTTGATGAATTATCGGGATGGGACAATACATCAATGGCATCATTTTCCCACTCGAACGCTCCACTCGGCAAATGCTCACTCATAGCTGCACCATAAAGATTGTTCACATCGAAATACATTAAATATGATTCCACCTTGCTGGAATCAAAATCTTCACCCATAAATCTATTATTCGCTCTGGCATAGCGATTTGAGCACTGTGCCACACCACCCCTTATACCTTTTTCGATGAATAATATCATTTCCGGATCGTCTAAAAGTTGAAGATTAATTTTCGTTTGCTTTAACATAGCATCAAAAGCAAGCCCCGGTGCGGTGTAATAATGCAGAGGATCCAAGTTATACGTTTTGAAGCAGCTATCACGGAAATTTTGAAATATATCGGCCAATAAAAGCACATCGGTTTTCAGGTATAAATCGGAATATTCACCCAGAGTTTTCAGCTCAAACTTGGCCCAAACATTTTTCGCATGTTCATAATCCTCATTGGAAATATGGGAATCGTTAAGTCTCGAATAAAAATATTTTTCAATGGGTAATTCCGGCTCATCGAGTTTTTCCCAAGAATCGATGTATTCGTAGGGGAATACACCTCCGCGAATCATCAAATCGAATTTTCCCTGATCACTGTAAAAATTTTGAGTTATTTTTTTATCCGCATCGCGCACGTATGATGCTAATTTGTCAATGTTGCTGGCCATAAATCGAATCGAATCTATGAATCTCAAGCTCATCATAGTGCCATCAACCCTCTTGGTGAATGATATATACTTTTCCTTATTAATGGGCAATAGTGTGATTTTATCCGAAAAATTTGAAGCTAAAGATTTAATTATGAAATGCGAATCATAGCCCGACAAATTATGAAACACCACCAGAATCGTGTGTTTCTCTCTGAAATTCAAGTTACACCGATTATGGGCGGCACCGCGATATTTACCCGTGAAATGGCAGTGATCATGACATCTTTTTTCTTTGGGTAAAAATCGCTTCTCATAGATGTGACAATTTTTCGCGCGCATATGATGATCGCGTTGTGCCTGATTCAGAGATTCCATTGGAATTATATTTTTTATGCGTGACTCTACTTTAATGGATAATTCGCGAAGCTGTCCGATAAACCATTCAACACAATCGGGTCCGCGTTTATTCTCATATCCTGATAACTTTCCGTCATATGCGCAATGTACATAATAGGCGACACTGTGCGGGATATGCTCTTGAGATTCATTTGCGGTTGGTTTCAATATACACTCGAGATCGGCATAAACAACGAATGGCACAGTTCCCTTATTCTGAAAATTTGAAAATTCCAAATCTTTTTTCTCTGGAAATTCCATTCGGATTCTATTCATTCGCATGCAATCTTGCCTGTGACTTTCATACGCACCGTGCACGCTAAAGTGACACAGGCATCTATCGCACAAAAATTGTTCACCGTTATGGCTTGATAATTGTTTGCTAATCAAACGCGAAGGATTCTTAATCCAAGCAAAGTGAAATCGTGGTTCGAAATTATTTAAATCATCATCATCATCATCATCATCTTCTATTTCGCTCTTACTCTCTATCATGAGTAGGTGGATTGTGTTGCTCTTCGTTATATTCTTACTCCAATAAAGCGGGGTAATTACACTATTTTTGGACTTTTTCTCGCTCTGAAAATTTTCCGGTTCGATTCCATATACGTTAATGCTCAAATTGTTCAATTTTTTGAATTTCTGTACACTATGCAGGGTCGCTGGGAATTTAATACCTGTACAATTGAGCTCCGATATATACCGTCGATAGCTGTGTGGTCTGGTTGCGTTAACGCCTGCGGGGTGGAGAGCTGCGGCAACGGACCACAGCAAACACCGATCATCATCATTCTGCACGTTGACCACCGCCTTTTTTTGCCGAATATCCTCAGGTAGCACTGTATATGTTGAGAGTCCACCGCGAAGAGGCTCGTATCGGTTTATGCCAACCACTGCATTTATGATCTCAATCATACTCCAACCAGAATCTCGTTGTTCGAAATCCTCCACCATGGTCAGCAGAGGATTTGTTACGTTATCGCTGAACCAGGTCTCCAGGTTCGTTGATGGAAGAATCGTAGCGTTGCGTGTATTGAAGTTCTTCACTTCCAAGCTGATCTGATCGTTTTTCACGTTCTCAAATTTACACGAAACCCCCACATTCACCTTAATACATCCCTGTTCACGTAGCACATTTTTCAAGCGTTGCATCGTTACCACCTCAGCGTCAGCCAAAAATCTCGCCAAATCCTTATGTCGAAGATTTGTCACGGCTCCAGTGTGTATACGGCACTTGAAGGCACTTTCCATATCATCCCATCGAACGCGATTCTGAATATCATCGCCAATATTACCTCCAACAATAGTCGCACTGTGTCGTTCAAATTTCACCACCCACGATTGGAGGAGTGATACTATATGTTGTAGTCGCTGTTTTTCACTCACACTTGGGTTTGATTGCATCAAAATGTTGTTCAAGAATCGAACATTTTCAAGTGCGATATCACGCCAGCGAATAAAAATATCTTCACTCGCATTTCCTAGAGGGAGTGTACACAATAACTTGTATGCATCTTCCATCATCTCGACAAGATTCATATACCTGACGTTGTCCATTTTTTTCCAATGAGTTTACAGCTCCGCATTCAAACCCACACCTTGCAAATGTTCACACCCACCATGAGCTTTGGGGTTTTATATGCTGACGCCCTTCACCCCACCACCATTCAAATACCATGAAAATTCAAGCGTTTCCAACCATAGTCCGGGTGGGGTTTTGTACCTGGGGTTTGCACCTTTTCGTGAAAAATATTATTCGAGTTTACCATTGGCCAACCCCTGCAAATATTGGGGTGTATTTAAGATTTCTAGTTGGGTATAAAGCGGGGTTTGCACCGAGTTTTAGACATTCCGCAAACAACCGAGAGAAGCAGTCAAACTAGTAAACCAAGTGTCAAGATGAATAATCAAATTGTAAACCCCGCCGATGTGTTTGATGCCGAGTTTTGGGATGAGCGTCTGCATAGCAACGATGAGGGTGATAATGGCTATGAAACCTGGTATGCGAGTTCGAGTGACGACGAGGATCACATACCTCGGTATATAGAGGTGTATTACGATGATGGTGAGCCCATGTGGATAAGGGTGAGAAAACCACCGAAGTTGGACGAGGACGTGGGAAATGTTGAGAACTGGGACG